>PVLA01010767.1:0-59994 GCA_004027455.1 Hydrochoerus hydrochaeris
CCTTCATGGTTGACATCTACCACAACCATCTCTTACGGGCAGCCGAGGAGGAGGAGGGGGAGGGGGAGGGGGGAGGGGGAGGGGGAGGAGGGAGGAGAGGGAGGAGGAGGAGGTGGTAGTATGCTCTCATTTGGGAACAGACATAGCTGACAGAGAGCCTGTGCTCAGGGAATTTGGGATGCTCTTCTGAAAAACCAAAATACACTGTAATAAAAATACACCAGATGCCTACCAGGAACATGAAATGTATCATGAAGTGGTGCGGGATAAAGCCCTTCATACGGTTTTTTATTCAAAAGAGGTAAATTGTGTGATATCTAGTGCACACAGAGGAATTCCCATGCTCATTTGACATTCTGCATTATTTTTAGGGATATCGTGATTTAATACCCTAGGGGAGATGTATATTAAAATGTATTTGTGAGTGTACATGTGTGTTTATGTTTTACAGAGAAAAAGAATCTGCCTGGTTTTCTTCAAAATAAATGGAACTCTGAGTTATGAAACACACACTGCAGAAACTCAACAGAAACATTACTGCAATACACCAGCCTTTTCAAAACAATGCAACCTCTCACCCTTGAGATTGATCACTGTGTTGATTTACAGGGCAACTACCAGTAAACTACTAAGAATGACTTCTCTGCGGCCGGTCTACTCAGCTGTGGTTTATCTGAATTTGTTCCACCCATGCTCTGTGTTATACTCACTGGCTCTCAGGTTTTGTAACAAAGGGAAAACATGTAAATAAGAAATTTTAAACTAACCAAGCCAGAGACAAATCTGGAGGAAATGTGCTTAGACGGAAGGTGAGGGCCCGAGACAGGAGCCCGTCTACAACTGAGTGAACGGGTGTCAAGAGCAGACTGTTCCAGAAAGCTGTTCCAAGGCAGCACCAGCGACATGTGCAGACAGCGAGTCCTTCCTGCTCAGTGCCCTCCTTCGGGACCAGCACCAGCCCTGGAGCAGGCAGAGGTGACAGCCAGCTCTGTGCAGCGCGCCTCACACACGCCTCTGCAGCAGCTGTTACAAAAACGCAGGCGTGTCCTTCTGATCCCTGAATTCTTTTCGATTTTCGCTCTTCATGGATTCTGGTTAGCTACTGTTACAAAGCTACACCTGGAATGACGGACCACAGATCTGCTCAAATCCTGTGAGTTTTGCCAGGCAGCACAGGCCTGGAAGTAGCACACACCACAGTGAGGACGATTCCACCCTCGCCTCCTGCCACACCGGAGAGTCAGGCAGCAGCACCCTCCAGTTGCTTCACTGCAGACAGCCCTCACTTCTCAGCGGTTTCTCTTTCTCCGCCCTGCCTACCTCTGAGCTCCGCAGCTTAGGCTCTGAGTCACGGGTGCTGCTGCAATGCCATGTTAAGGCTTCGCGAAGTGGAGGCAGACCTGGGACGAGGTGTGAAGAGAAGCCAAGGCTGGATGGGTCCCATTAGATCATGTCTGCAGAAACCCTCCTCACCTCCTGGGGAGAAGGCCGGAAGCCAAGATAAGCACTTGGCTTCTAAAGAGGACATCTGCTGATTCAACAGCAAGGTGCTGATGCTGAGAACAAAATTCTTCCGTGGATTAAGAAATGCAGAGATAGGTAAGAGTGGAGGCTGACTGCTGGAAGTCAGGGTGGCAGGAGCCACTCGAAGTTGTCTCCCATCATTCCTCAGTAGCTCCACCCATCCTAGGGCTCTGTGCATCTACGTTCCTTCTCCTCTTCTATTATTCTATTATACTGCGAGATTAAAAGTAGGATTGCTGGGAAGGGATTTTCTCAAACCCGGGAAAGGGTGCTCATGCTCCCCCATTTTCAGGTTGCCATGAAATATTTACATTTCATGCAACACTGAGGCATATTTTATGCCTTCCAGGAACATTACATGGCTCTTTACAACTGTTAACTGAAACGTGATAGGGTCTCCTACAAAGGGAGACCTATTTAAAAAATTAGTAAACCGACAGCGGGGTAAGTCTACTTATGATGGAAAAGAACGCCTTCAATCTCCTCTTCAGTGAGCCTCACTCATTAGAGTGAGTCACTCAGTGGAGTGATACCCTCTATCTGAGGAAGACAGAGATCTTAAGCAGGTGTCCAATCATCTACTGATACACTAAGAAAAACAGAAAGCTGTAGGCACCATTCTTTGTTAGATACAGATTAGACACCTCAGGAATCTTATTTTGACACAGAGATAATCATTTAGTAGCAGGAGGGGAGGAGCTTTCCATCTATACTTGGTGTGTTATGAAGGCCCTGACCAGAGCCTCCAGGCTGTCCAGTGGCCAGCACAAGTATGGAAGGATAAAAAGCCAAGGTGAGACCACAGGGAACAGGCCAACGGCTGGGTAAGTTACAGATCGCATCCACGGATATAGAACGAGCTTTTAAAGAAGGGTAATGAGCCAGTTCACAGAAACACCAGCCAACACAGGCCTAGAAATGAGATAGTCAAGAAAGATTTGAGGAAATCATTTCTTCTTGCTTTAGAAAGTATTTCAATAGTGAAATAACAGGTAGGAGAAATATGTGATTGCTAAAACCCAGGTTCTCCAAGGAGGTGAAGAATATGACAGAGACATGGGCCCGTGAGAATGGAGATGGGACCAGGACCTTGGAGACCCAGCCCGGTCACATCGTGCCAACAGCTGGGACAAGGTGCCAGGTGCTATGCACAGGTATGAGGTGACCAAGGGAATGACAGGTATGAGGTGACCAAGCTTCAGGAAATTACCATCTTTTCCACATATGATCAAGCAAAGTCAATGCTGAAGCAAGAAAGGGCCACGAGGCCCAGGGATTTAGCTCTGTAGTATAAGCACCTGCCCAGTAAGCACGAGGTTGTGAGTTCAATCCCGGGTACCAAAACAAACAAACAAACAAACAAACAAAGAGAAAGGGCCATGCTTCCTTGGTGCTGGCTACACACAGAGGCAAGAAGGCAGTATCTAGAGCCAACCAGCACACCCCACACGTGACACGACAGGATTGTTTAATCCCCACATTCAAGCCAGCCCACTCCAGACAGTTTTACCCATGCCTCTGGTCCCGTACCCCCAAGCCACTTCCAAGCCTGTTGCCCCAGATGAGTGCTCAGCCCCAGACTCCAATGCACACATCCCAGCCGTCTACTGGACTTTCCCACTGGAATATACCACGAGGGTCTCAAACCGAACAGGCTCAAATGGAACTCAGCATCTCCTCCTACAAGCTCACTCTCTCTCTCTCTCTCTCTCTCTCTCTCTCTCTCTCTCTCTCTCTCTCCTTTCACTCCCATTTTACGGGCCCTTTTCTGTGAAAGGTAGCGCCATATGCCCAAGCTCCAGTCTGTCTTTCTCTCTGCTTCTCATTTCTCCTCTCCTCTCCCTCCTTCTGCACCACTTCAGATCCACATGAACACTACTTCCAGTTTGATCCCTGCCCAGAGGCCTTTCAAACACTTAAATCGGTCTGTTACTCCTCTGCTCACAGCTACGTAAAGGCCGCCCACACTCCTGCTGTATAAAACCCAAACCTCTTGATTATTCTGCTGTCTGAACCTTTCTTAGCTGTTCAGCTGTATCCTTCAATGTTTTCCAGAAACCCCTTTTCTTTTACTTTGCCCCATTAATTTCTGTTCATTCTGTGAGACAGGGCCCGATCACTTAGTCTTCATGTTCAATGGAGCATGGTAACTATCCCACCTTCTCTAGTAACACACTCTGTCTGTTCTTTCTCTCAGCAGGCAGACATTTGCCTAAATGCCCACACACATGCAGTAATATCATGCTAACTGTATGACATGAATTTATTGAAACATCTTTATCCTCTGCTAGTCTCTGGCCTTGACAAGCTTTGAAAACATACTGTACATAATTCATTTTTCTAGAAGCTAGCAGAGGGACTAACATCTAGTAACCGCAACATTAATATACTCAGGGAACTCACATCCATACTATGGCACTGTTTACAGTAGCAATAATTTGGAAATAACATCCATATCCATCAACAGAAAATAGTCAGTTGAGTGTTAGATAACTAGTGCTGCCTGCATGTGCCAGGGCAGTGCTCTAAATCACAGTGCTAACAAGAACAAAGCAATTTGCAGGAATATACCGTATATCGAGACAGACAGTACACGTAACCATATTTGGATCTTAAGAATCTGGGTGGTGATTATACAGGCGTCGATATTATTCTTGCCTTACTTATATGCATATTTTAAGTATTTCAAAATATAAACCTGCTGGAGACTTAGCCAAAGAAATCTATAAAGAGACAATGCCAAGGGCTCAAGATGTATCTCGAAAGATACTTTCCCACACTGGCCTGACATCCATGTAAGCAAGAGAGAATTATGACTAAACAACTTCTCATTTAACTATTTATAATACATTATTTTCAGTACCAAGGATTGAACCCAGGGCCCCTATACTTAGCTACATCCCAGCCTCTCTTTTTTTTAACCCCTTTCTGAGACAGGATCTGCTTCAGCTAGGCTCAAACTTGTGATCCTCCTTCCCTAGCCTCCTGGTATGCATTTCTACCCAGGGAAGAAAGTTCACTGATTGGACTGTTCATACTGCAGAAGTTCTTTTCACCATCACACTGAATGCTTGCTTTACTCACTAAAGTTCAGAAATGCAAGGGGAATGGCAGCCTCTGCTCCTGCGCTATTACCAGAGCAGAAGCTCTTGGGGAGGAGGAGATAATGGCACCCTCTGCAAAAACCCTGCCATTACAGAAAGTTTAGAAAAAATTACAAGGGTTTTTAACTAAATGAAGCCCTTGGGACGATTGTTAGTGCTCAGTTTTGGAGGAATGCTTTTGCTTATTTGAGGCTAATGGAAGAAGTTCAAGAAAAATGTAAACATTTGTGCATCTGTATCACCCGAGTAACAGCAACTGAAGGAATATTTTGGTGCTACGGGGATAAGTTTTAGTGTGTTTGCATTTACCATGATGTAATAATGTGAGGCATGGAGAGAGTCCCAAAGCCAGAGACACAGGAAGGGAAATGCCCTCCACTGAGCAGTGGTTCCCTGGAACAGCCGTGACACTGGGACTCCCACCTTTCCTGTGCAAGAGTCGCAGGTGGACCCAGAGTGTTACAGGCTATTCTGTTCATCCTGAACTGAAATGGAAACCAAGTCCTTTCACCTGAAAGGTCTTTGTCTTTCACTACCACATGCTACCTGCTTCCCAGTTCCTTCTCCATTGGCCACAGGCTCCATCTCCTCCGGTGTCCCTGCCTTTCTGTCTACTATAATGTCACAGGCCTACAGAACGGGCACAGGTCACACACACACATGCTCTCTTTGTGTGCTGTAAACCAGCTCAATAACGTGCCTCCTGTGTACCTTGGTTATACACAAGGGGCTTAACTATTGGTTTTGTTTTTTGAGAACATAAGTGGCCACTAACAACCAAATACAGGATTTAAGACCAATATGATACACATTCTAGGTACTGTGTACAAATAATCCTAGGTGTTTAGAAAGATAGTCAAAGTCATTTACTGTAGTATTCATAGTAGTGGACAACTGGGAACTATCTAAATGTCCCATATCCAAGAACTGAAGGAATAAATAATAGTATATCCATAGCACAGAATAGTTTGCAGTCATGAGAAGAAACAGGTATGTGCAGGGTGAGAGTTATTTGAATGTCTGAGTTTCTCTAAATACAGCCTAGTAGAAAGATGACAGAAAACCCTGCCCCTTGGTCCCCTTGGCTGGGGTTTCCCTGCCTCTCCAGGGCCCTGTTTTCTGGGCTTTGGGAGTAAGGTAGGACAACTGACCTGTGGAACTTAAGAGTCCTGCTGCCTCACATGCAGGAATGAAACGCATGGGTCACGAGCATTTCACAGTGAGGAGTGCAGGTGGGAAGTGGGGAGCAGGAGGCTGGGAGTGGTCCTGGCCCAGGGCCTCAGCCTTCTGGGTCCCCCCCACCCCCTGAGATGGAGGCAACTGGGACTTTTCTAGGAGACAGCAGAATATGCTGCTCTTAACAAATACTGTCATCCTGAGAATCGCATCTCAAGCAACAAGGCAGTTTTTAGGCAGCTGGACTCATCTGTGAGTCACTTCTAGGTTCATTCACTCACGTTTATGATGGTCAGTGAACTCAGACACTATTAGTATCAAGAGAATCCAAGAAGCATATTCCTTCATGCCGTGCTGTAGTTTATAATTCATGGGCTTGTTACTTTTTAAAATTATTGTTTAAATTTTCATATATGATAGCCGAAGAAGGACAAGCATGTCCTGATTGACACAAAACATATACTGAGTGCCGACAACACAGCAGACACCAAGCTCCTTCTCTGTGGATGGGCTGGTGTCACAACCCCCGAGAAAGGCCGTGACACCCCACCCCGTGTAGGAGGAGTCTGAGCTCAGACAGCGGGTGCGTTGGCCAAGGCTCCCCATCAGAACATGGCAGAGCCAAGGTTTAAGTCTGGAGTTCTCACCTTGAGTGGCCCGTGCGTTTATTCTACTCTGTACCAGTTAAAATATCTGACAGAAGTGAGATCAATGGCAACTGCAGGAAGGAACCCAAGTGGAGAAGCAGAGTTTAGAGCTAGAGCAGCAGGCTGGAGACCGAGAAATAAGACATGGGAGGGACAGTAATTCAGCCACAAGAGGTGCTGGCATCTGGCTGGGAGGCCGCTGGGCTGAAAGCAGGCCAGGTCCCCTCCCCGGTTGCATGAGCTGCAGACAGTGGGGCATATGGCTGCAGGCCCCACCCTGGGAACTTCTCAGTGAACAACGCTAATCCTGCTCTGAGAAGGAAGAAGTCCACCGCAGAGAAATTCTTCAGAGAACACGGGATGATGCCTGATGGATCTGACATGGTCTTGGGAGAAACAGCGACAGGGCATTAGTAGGTCACATTCTATTTTGTGATGAGTAAGTATGAATATTGCAAATTGCTCCTCTGAATTGCTCACTCATCTTGTTTTAGATTACAGTGTCCATCATTAAGAGTGTTGTAATTAGAGACACTAGAATTGCATCTGCAAAGTTCATTCATCGTGCTGAAGGAGTAGGCTAGTGAACAAAAGAGTTTTCGTCACTGTGATTCTATACGAGAGACGGCAGGCAAGTGGCCCTGACTCAGCAGCTCGTCTCCTGGATGAACTTAGTACCAGAGACTTTACCCAGATGAGTGCAGGGTCCAGGAGGCCATGTCTGTATAAGGTTTGCCTCTCCTGCCTAGTAGTGAAGGTCCCAAGAATGTTTACCAATTTCACCCCATTTTCTTGTAGCATGAGCTAGAAGAAGACCCGAAGATCCCCTGGTGCCACCTCCAAACTGACACATTCGAGCTAGCTGTGCCTTCTTCTTTAGGCCCCGGGAAGGCTACCCTTCTGCTTAGTGCTTCTCCCATGCAGCCTCTGCTTGCCATCTGCAACAGTCCCTCCTCTTTCTTCCCCCTTTTCCTAATCCCTCACTTTTAACATCAAACTCAAATCAGCCCGCTCATCCCCTTAATGTCACAAACTATTCTTTATGAATAAATGTTTCATTCTTAAGATTTAATTAACTAAATTCAGTGACAAACTAGGCATAGGTGTTCCCCAAATAGTGCTACACTACATAAATCATCAGTAACTAGCACAGTAATTTCATCTTTTTGAAAGTACCTTAAAATGTATCAGCTAAGTCTGTATGGATTGGAGGCAGCACTGGTTCCATTTATAATCTTAAAATCAACGCAGCAACATTAATTAGGCAGCCACTAGGAGCCAGGTATCATTCTGAGTCTGTGGTATCTTGGTACATGAATGCTTTTGTTTGCAAACAATTTGGTTCGCAAACAGAAATGTTCAGCAAAATCTTATTTTTCTTTGCAAACGACATCAAGTAATGAACATAAGTGTGGCCATCTTTCCCACATAAACACAAATATGGCCATCTTTTCCAGAATCATAGAACAAATTAAGTTTATGAACCAAGGTGCCATTGCAACTTAAAAAGAAAACTGTCAGGCCTACCCCTGCTGTAGTCTTCTGCAGGTGACAGACAACTACAAACATTACATAGCATCCCTACTTTAATAAGTGTCCCAGGACCTGACTCATCCTCTCTGAACCAACCAGTGGTTTTCAGCCTTTTATTTCTAATTGCGTGAGCATGGTCTGATGTTCATATCCCAGTCTCTAATTTAAGCCTAAATCGCTATTTTAGGGGAGGTGCTTAAAAGTGCTATACAGGAGGAGCTAAAGATGACCGATTAGTGACCAACAAAATACAAAGCCTCCCAGGAGAAACAACTCATATGCCAGAATAAAACACATCCTGGAGAGATCCAGACAGAGGGAGATGGATCCTCTTGACACAGGAAGAAATTAAAATGAAGAAAGCTTGTCAAACACGCAGTCTTGGGGCTACAATTGGAACAGCTAAACTTACCGAACACGGTGCTTTCCACTGTGACCCGCCCAGTTCGTGCTGACCTGAATTTGCGCCGGCTGGCAGAGCCAACCAACTCGTTCCTGCCACCACTCACAGGAGCCACAGCTGCGCTGAAGTCAGGAGTTGGTGAGCCCAATGGAGAATGGATCCAGTGAAGGGACCTTCATTAATCCAAGGTCAGTGCTGGGAATGGGATCACCCCTACAGGAAGGGTGCGACCAAAGGGGTGACATGTTGGAATCAGGCAGGAGGAGCCTGAACTGGGAACAACAGTGACTTCAGTTGGTTGCTCCCTTCCCAGAGCAGATTTGTGGGATTTGCTTGGACTGGTCACACCCCTGGCTAGGACCCAGTAAGCCTTCCCAGATCAATTCCCTATGCCTAGCACACACTAACCTGGTGAAGGCACCTGAAGTGTGACTGGCCTGGTGGGGAGGGGCAGCATACGCAGCCCCTGCTTACACCTCAGTGACAAGAGCAAACAGGAGAGGGCAGAAATCCCTCACCAGCATGCTTCAGAGGGGCCATAACCAACAAGGAAAGGGGTGGGACCTGCACTGTACACCTGTATGGAGGAGACCAAAACCATGAGAAGAGAGAGAAGCAGGAGGAGGCCCCCAACCCAAAGCCCTGGGAACACTGATCCAGAAGAGGGAAAAACAAAAGAGACTGAGGGCAGCGAACATGCAACATCAGACATGGCTTCAATGGACATTAAGAGATATCTTCGGGTCCTTGTGGATGAGCTCAAGGTTGAAATATTAAATCAGGTAAAGCAAGACATGAGTAGATTAATAAAAGAAGTGCCAAGCATCTCTCAGGAAGACACAGACGGAAGAAGGGAGGAACACAAAAAAAGGAGAGAAACATTTGATAAAGAATATAAAGAAAATATAGAATACATGAAGCAGATTCAAAGAGATTATCAGGAAATTAAAAACTCCATTGAAAGCTGGCAAAACTCCTTTAAAGAAACTAAGGATAGACTATCAAAACTTGAAGACAAGTTTGCAATGTGTGATCATGAAAGGAAAGATCTCTTAAAAATAACAAGGAAATAAGCAGTAACAATGCAAAGGCTAGAAGACGAAAAGAAAATCTATAATTTAAGAATAAGAAATGTGAAGGAAGAAGTAGGAATACAAACAGATGAATTTCAAAGGCTATTCATGCAAATAATTAAGGAAAACTTCCTAAGCATGGGAAAAGAAAATGACATTCGGTTATATGAGGCATATAGAACTCCAGCCACCTACAACCAAAACAGATCTACACCCAGACATATAATAATCAAGATACCAGAAATTCAGTATAAAAACAGAATATTAAAAGCTGTCAGAGAAAAGAAACAGATTACCTATAAAGGTAAGCCCATCAGAATCACGGCTGACTTCTCGACACAGACCATCAGATCAAGAAAAGCTTGGAGTGAAGTATTCCAAGCCCTAAAAGAAAATAACCTCCAGCCCAGATTGATGTACACTGCAAAACTGTCACTAGAAATTAATTGAGAAACAAGATTCTTCCATGACATAGAGGAACTGGGGGAGTTTGTGACCACCAATCCAACCCTATGGAGAATACTGAAGGACATTCTAGAGAGAGAAAAAAAAAATACCAGGATTTTAGGAACAGTAGCAGAAAGGCCTCAATGAATGGGGCAGGCAGAAGAATGAAGGAGAAAAGAAGACAAAGGCAGAAGAATGGCATAGCAGAAATGAGGCAGAGAAGGATGGCTAGAATCTCTAATATCGATGGCCTTGATACACTATATTGTTAACAGTGCACCAGGATTTAAAACCCACATTACTCACACCACTCTGCTTAGATGTGTTATATTCTGTTCCAGTCATTCTACCTGTACTAGATTTGAGGGCACAGACAGTAATCCTGAAAATAGCAGGATATAATACAGTATTCATCCTTAATTTCCTATTAACTTAATCTAAAGCTCTGCATAACCTACACTGTTTTACTGATTGTAATCAAATCTGGTTATAGTTAGATTGCTGTTTTACTGATTGTAATCAAATCTGGTTAGTTAGATTGCTGTTTTGTATTGATAGATTTTATTCAAAGCTGTTATGATTGATAGAATCAAGTCTGAGAGTATAGGCAATTGCACTGAAGATGACAAGATTCACTAGAATATCCACTATGGTTTGGTTATTACCTGCCTTTGAAGTTTTATACTGTCTACAATGTTTTATTTTTACTAATATTGCTATGTACTGCTATATTCAATTATACTGCTATATTCAATTATGCCTGATGATATAGACAATTTTATTGAAGATAATAAGAGACAACACCGTAATCACTGTAGATCACCTTGTACTGTGGTTTTACACGACTTTCTGGTTTCATATTTTTATAGGAATTTGTTTTGTTTTGTCTTGCTAAGGTTTGTTTTTCCCTATAATACAGAAAGAATAGAAATACATGTACAGACTCATGCATGCATAGCAGTTTACACTCTCACTGTTTGAATATCTACTTTGTATGCTTTAATTTTGTAACTTGAACAACTATTTCTAAGAGGACAATATGTAATTTATCAACTAGTGATTTCTTATTGTTTATCTTTTTTTTGAAAGTCTGTGTTATCTCTACCCTTTACATGTTCTTTTTCTCTTTAAAGAAAAAAAAAAGAAAAAAAGTGCTATACAGTTAATACACACGATTAGTCCATGAGAAACTGGAGAGATTTCCATTAGCATATGCTAACTCAGGCATGCCTCAGGATCTTTACACAAGGACTGTTCCTTTTCCTTTTTTCTTCAGCAAGCCCATTTTGAGATTGTATCAGCACATTCCTCTGTCATCTCTGAAACATCATCAATCTTTCTGACACCTCGCGAACTCCTCCTCCTTTTCCTTCCGCTCTCCTGGACTCTGGGATTGGGCTACTTCCACAGATGCTAACGCCCGGTGATGACATAGCCCGGCTCACCCTGCTGCGGCTGCCTCTGCCATTAGATGGCTATCGCCATCCTAAGGACCTGCGGCTAATTGCATTTGTTCATTTCCCACATGGTGCACCTTGGCGACACTTTGTTCCTAATGTCTGGTTATTTGGAAGCTTTTTTTCACTAACTCATGTTTGGTCTGATTAATGAATGAAGTGGAAATCAGCAATATTAGTCACTTCTCATAAAGCCTCTATCTGCTTCCCTGAAATTTCTTATTCACCAAATACTTCTTTCTCTGGGCTGAGGGCAGGGCTGCCTGAGGACAGTCTCCTGGCATCCAGCACATGTCTGTGTCGAGACAAGTCATGACCATGGGAACCCAGGCAGGGGACAGAGCTGTTCCCACCATCTTCCCTCAAAATGCCTCTGGAAAGGACTAGAATGGTTTATGGCCAATGACTTGTGTCTAAAATCACCGCTCTCTGAGCACAGCCCTAAATCAGAGGGCCCTGCTGGGACAGGTGCAGCACAGGGCAGCAGCCTCTGCCGTCACACCCAGGGGATGTCACCCTTCCTGGTTTCTCCTCTGTGACGTGCGGGAAAGTGTGGGAAAGTGCGATGCTTTGGTTTCCTTCCCTCCCTTTATTTTCTTCTCCCTTTCCTCTCTCCTTTTGAAACACCATACGCTGATTTAGACCTTTACAAAGGAGGCTGTGAAAGTCTAGGACAGGGACAGTGTTGGCATGGTGACTTGTGACAGCAAGCATGCTTAGTCACATAAGAACGTCAGCCAGGCTCCCGAGGGCATGCAGCCACCCGTCTGCCATTTGTTCCAATGAAAGGGAACAAAACCAGAGCACAGCTGTGTGTGGAGAATTTACTCCACAAGAAGAAAATACTCTCCCAGGATCAGAATGGATAAATGGGAACCAAGAAACCTGTGCCATGTTGCTTAGGAGTTGTTGACAAGCAACATAATGTAAACTTCATTCTGTCAAAGAGAGAAGGAAAATTATTCTCCACAGCCAATTTTAAGCCGTGTGTGTGTGTGTGTGTGTGTGTGTGTGTGTGTGTGTGTGTGTGTGAAAGCAACTGTGGTGGCATTTCACGTGCCTTGAGCCACGGTCTGCAGCACAACATTGCAGTGGTGGCAAACCTACAGCAGGCATGCCACAGAGGGCCACTTAATAGTTTTGAAAGCTCTAAAAAGTTTTGCCTTCACTGCTCTATTGTCTCTCTAACCATATCTGACTTCTGTCAACCCATCTGTCACTCAATATAACTTCTTCGCTACAATTAGGTGTACCCTCTTTGCTGATGACCACTGGGAAGGGCCTGTTTCTATGTTTATTCTGTGAGTAGAAAATCACTACTCCTTGTACATAGTTACAGTCTGTGTTCCAAAAAATGGCTGAGATAAAAACAAGAAATTGAGTTAATTTGGTTGAAAGTAATATGAACTATCAGTATTTTCCTCATCAAACTTTTATTTCTTCTGGAACTTTTACCCTCCCTGCATAGTTGGTAAATGCTCATAAATTCGAGTGTAAAGTCTAGGTATTGTCAGTAACATCTAACTGAGAAGCAAAACCGTAAAAGCTCTCACTCAAGTCTTGGGTAAAGCAGGGATTGTTAGAATTGCCTACAAAGTAGAAAAGTGGCAGGAATAAAGGCAGACATGAAGGTTAAAACTGTTTTGTGTGTTTAAAGATAAAACAAGTTAGGGGAAAGCCAGGGTCCATGCAGTAAACTGCTCTGTTTCTATTCCGACCTCCCTGGAATCGGCTCTCCCTCACACAGCTGTGTGGGCCTGCGCGCTCCGGAAATGTCCGTCTGCCACCCTCTGCCACTTGTAGCAAGCATAAGTCCTCATCACAGCCTTCAAGGCTCCACCTGAACTGACCCTGGCTACATCCCAACACTGTTCCCTATGTGCATCCCTCCTAGTAGATTAAACTCAAGTTCTGTGCTCTGGAGCACGCAATGTGGGCTCCTCTAGCACTTCCATGTGTGCTCTTCCCTCCGCTTGCAAGTCTCTCCTCCCTGTGTTTCCTAGACCTGTGCCTTCCCTCCATACTGATCTGTGCCAGCAGTGTCCCTGCAGGACACAGAACCCACCTCTGACCCTCACAGGAAGAGAAATTCCTGAAGGAACTGTCCAGGGTGGGGGCACATGCAGGGTTAAGAGAAACACAGGGCTGCTGAGAGGCTTGGAGGCTGGAAACACGAGGTTCCTGTGCCACCCCTGAGCCGGAAGAGAAGGTGGAAGGAGGCGTGGCCCTGCAGCTCAGCAAGCTCCCAGCAGAGCCACAGACACAGGAAGAAGTGGGAAGTGTGGAAAAGGAAAAGGAGAGGAGAAACAGCCTGTCCTATCCTTCCCCTCCTCCTCCCCTGCAGCTCTCAGGGGGCCTGACCTTGCCAGGAGCCAGTGACACAGAAGCACTTTCTGGGTCATGGCAGGGCAGGGCAGGGCGGAGTCTGCTAGGCAAGCAGGAAAAGATCAAGGCCAGGACCCTATGCCAAAGACAGCCTCCCTGCAGAGCCTTACAGGTCTGGACGGCACCGCATGCACACCGTTCCACCCCAGCCCGGTCACACGTTCATCTCCACTTGGCATCACACTGTGTGCTGGTTTATTTTCTGTCTCTTCCTCTAAAATATAAGCTCCAGACACATTTGGCAGGTGGACAGACAGGAACCCTGAGAGCCAGGGTAACTGGGCCCCAGGCACACACATGCCTTTGGAGGACTGGTACTGACAGGAACCCTGAAATCCAGGACAGCCAGGCCCTGGGAAAGCAGGTGCCTTCAGGGAGCACACCGACCAGAACCCCAGGACAGCCAGGCCCCTCACAGGTGGGTACACACGCGTCTTTGGAGGGCGAGACCAGCAACACGGAAGTGTGTGAAACAACAGCAGGCAGCAGGCAGCCAGCAGCTGGGCTCTGGAGAACTCCATCAATGGAAGACCCGTCCCAGTCCCCACCCAGAGGGCAAGACCGGCTCCACCCCAAACATCCCTGGGGTCTAACATGGTCACAGAACTGTAAACACCAGAGGGATCTGCCTGCTTTCACCCTCCCTTGTCTGTCTGACTGGTTATCCCTTGGTGGTCTGGGGGGATGTCATCTTGTTTTGTTTTGTGTTTGGGGCTTTTTTTTCTTTCTCATCTCTCTCTCTCATCCTCTTTTTTCCCCTTTTCTTTTCTTCTTTTCATTCTCCTTCTCTTTCTCACTTCTTTTTCTCACCTTTTAGGTTTCTTACATTTCTTTTTTGCTTTCTTCTATTGATCTTTTTCTCTCTTTCCTCAACTACTTCTTGAATTTAAACTTTCAACTGAGTGAACTTTGTCTCTTCCCTTTCTAATTACTCCTTCACGTTTTATTTCATTCTTTTCCTCCTGTATCCTCCAGTTTCCCAAATCATGGGAGATCATCCTTTGACCTCCAGCACTGATTCTACTACAGCTGACTTCAGTAATTACTTTATCCTGTCCCCTACCCATCCTAACCCACCCTCCAGCTCCCTGCAGAAGGGTAAAATCACTCCGCTAAGGAGAAAATCACTGAATACAAAATCAGTACATATAGTACAAAATCACCGTACTGTATGTTTGATTTTTTAAATATAACTTTAGAGTTTGCTACTGTGGTCAGAGGTAACAGGTTAATGGTCACCATAGTTTGTCAGCAATTAAGTTGTACTTGAAATTATTGGTATTACTAACTGTATCACTTTAGTCAGGAAGTCACACATGTTATAGTCAGCTTTTCTCCCCCATATGATAACACTGTGATTGTATGGGGTCATAATCATCACCATGGCCCTGAGCCAAAGGGCTGGGTGCTGAGCCAAATAGTAACTTCGCATCGTCTACATATTGGGAAGGAAGGTTCTTGGGATACCTATAAAGAACCACCTCATCTAGAGGACTTCTCTGATGAACAGATACCTTCTAATGAAGCCTCAACATTATTGATAAAGCTATTTATCATAAAAAATTGGCAAGCATCAATATAGAGAAGAAAAGAAAATTTTAAAAAAGGGAAAATGACAAGATGCAGAAGCAAAATGCAAGCCCAGACACCCAGCCCACCTATGACAAGCCCAGAACACAATGAGACAGATGAAATTGGAAGTCAAACACTGAAATTTTGGGCTGGGGACTTAGCTCAGTGGCATAAGTGCCTGCCTGGCAAGTGTGAAGTCATAAGTTGAATTCCAGCACCAAAAAAGGACACTGAAACTTTCTGAAATGATAACAGAAGTGAAAAAAACAAGTGGAAAAGGCTATAGAGAAAATAATCTCTCAGGTATGAAAATAAATAATGCTTAAGATCAAAGACATTAGAGAAGACACAGATAAAAGAATATATGAGTTTAGAAAACTGACAAAAACAAAAAAGACCAACATGGGAAAGAAATGGAATCCATGAAACAGATCTAAACAGAAATTCAAGAGATTAAAATCACCACTGAAAGTAATATGCAACCCACTGAATGTAGGAGAGGATAGAATTTAGATCCTGAAGACAGAATTGCAGCTAGAGCTCATGAGAAGAATAGTATCTTAAAAATAGCAAGCACCAGGAAAAATCAATCCAACAGCTATAGATGAAGCAAAGAAAAATAGCATAAGATAGATGGGGGTCAGTGAGAAAGCTGGAGACAGAACAAATGCCATTAAAAAGTCTTTATAGAAAAATCTTCACAGAAAGCTTCCTAAGTGTGGATAAAGTATTTGACATAAAAATAAATGAAGCATATAGAACTCCAAACAGCCAGCCATGACCAAAATAAAACTATGCCAAGCCACATAGTAATCACGATTCCAAAAATTCAGCACAAGAACAGAATATTAAAAGTTGTTAAACAAAAGAAACAGATCACTTGCAAAAGAAAACCCATCAGAATCATGGCCAACTTCGCACTGCGAATCCTCAAGTCAAGAAGAGATTGGAGTGAAGTATTTCAAGCCCTGAAAGAAAACAACTTCCAACCCAGACTGATGTACCCAGCAAAACTATCTTTCCAAATTAATGGAGAAACAAGATATTTTCATGACAAAGAACAACTGAAGAAATTCATGAACACCAAACCAACCCTACAAAAAATATTGAAAGATATGCTAGACAGAGATAAAAATGACCACAGTTTCAAGAACAACAGAAAGAAACAACCAGGAAGGACAAGCAACTAAATAGAGGGAAAAATGAAGGAACCAACAGTAAGAAAATATCATAACAAAGAAAAGCCAATAGGTATCAGTTATAACCATCAAGGCAGATGGTCTAAACTCACCAATCAAAAGAAACAGATTGGCAGGTTGGACCAAGAAACAAGATCCAACAATATTCTGTATACAAGAAACAGATTTAACTCAAAAAGAAATTCACAGGATGAAAATCAATCTTTCATGCAACAGGAACTCAGAAACAAACAGGGGTAGCTATTCTATTTGTAGACAATGTGAGCTTCAAACCAAGAATAATCAAAGGAGATAAAGAAGGTTATATACTTGTTAGGGGAAAAATTCATGAGGAAAAGATAACAATCACAAATATCTATGCACAAGATATAGGAGCAGCGGAGTATGTAAGACAATTATTGATAGACACAAAAAATAAAATAAACAATAACACAATTGTAACAGGGACCTTAATACCCCATTGTCACAAAAAGATAGATCAACTAGACAAAAATTAGCAAAGAAATACCAGAATTGAACCAAACCTGTGAACAAATGGATTTAGTGGATGTTTTCAGAGTGTTCTACCCAATATCATTAGAATACCACTCTTCTCATCTGCATATGAGATGTTCTCTAAAACAGACCATATAATAGCCTACAGAACATGCTTAAGTAAATGCAAAGGAACTGAAATTATCCCATGCATATCATTTGACCATAATGTAATGAATTAGAAATCAATGGCTAAAGAAACCTCAAAAACTCCATAAACACATAGAAATTAAATAACACCCTCCTAAACAACCAACAGGTCACAGATGAAATTAAGGAAGAAGTTAAACAATGTCTATAACTAAATGAGAATGCAGATACAATGTACTGGAACTTATGAGACACAGCAAAAGTAATCCTAAGAGGGAAATTTATAGTGGTATATTCTCACACCAGGAAAGCAGAGCGAGCACAAATAACCTACTGCTGTACCTCAAGCTTCTAGAAAAAGAAGAGCAAGACAAGCCCAAAGCCTATATGAGGGAGAAAATTATAAACATCAGAGAAGAAATTAAAGCTATTGAGACTCAGAAAACAATACAAAGAATTAATGAATTAAAGAGTTGGCTTTTTGAAAGAATGAATAACACTGATAAACTCTTAGTCAACCTTATCAAAAAAGGAAAGAAAAGACTCAAACTCCTGCACTGAGGAATGAAAAGAGTCAAATCACTATAGATCTTGTGGAAATTCAGAACATCATCAATACCTACTTCGCAAATCTTTACTCACATAGAATGGAAAACATGGAAGAAATGGGCAGATTCCTAGATATGTGTGAATTACTAAGAAGATATAAAAATTCTGAATAACCTAATACCAGTTAATGAGACTGAAAATGTAATTAAAACCTTACCAACAAAGGAAAGTCCAGGTCCTGATGGATTTGCTACTGAATTCTGCAAGAAATTTAGAGAAGATTTAATAGCACTACAACTCAAACTCTTTAATGAGATTGAGAAGGAAATAATTCTCCCTAACTCATTCTTGGAGGCAAGTATTATCCTGATACTAAACCCAGAAAAAGACCCAACCAAAAAAGAGAACTATAGGTTAATCTCCCTAATGAATATAGATGCAAAAATCCTCAATAAAATACTAGCAAACAGAATGCAGCAAATAATCAAGAAGATTATACACCATGACTATGACCATCCCAGAAATGTAGGGAAGGTTCAACATGGCAACACAATAAATGTAAAATACCAGAACAGAGACAAAGACAAAAATCACATGATCATCTCAATGGTTACAAAAAAAGCTTTTGTCCAAGTCTGACATTCATGATGAAACCCTACAGAAAATCACACTAGATGGGCTTTACCTCAAATCTGGTAAAAGCCATCTATGACAAACCAACAGCCAACATCATACTAAACGCACAAAAACTGAAAATTTTCACTCTAAAATCAGGACCATGGACTGCAGGGGAGGAGAACAAGAAGTCACCAAGAAGCAAGCCCTGTTGGTGCCATGCACAGGCTGCTGGGGGGAGGACCAGATGCCAGCCTTTTCTCATGAATTGGAGTCATTTGCAGACACAGGGGAGGAGAAAAAGAAGTCAACAAGAAACAAGTCCTTCCTGTGAGTCTGCGCTACATGCAGGCCACTGCAAGGAGGACCAGAAAGCAGTCTTTTCCAGTATGTGGGCTGAGTGACAAGAAGAGCCAACCCCTCCCATCCCGACTGATTCAGAGAAACACAGGCTGTGACGATAGCTATTGAGATAAAATAAAACTTAATGCTCATAGTGTTTAGTGTTTCACTGACTTTGCAGACCTAAAGCCTGTACTCTGATCACCTATTCAAAGGATAATGACACACAATGTGGCATCTATGGGGGATCTCCTTCTGAAGGTGGTAGCCATTGTTAATTCCCTATTATCTTGCTTTGAAATCCTGTATCATTCTCATTGTTTTGTTTGGTTGGGTTTTATTCTGTTTTGTCTTGTTTGATTTTATTATATCCAATGTCATGGACAGCTATTTCAAAGACAATAATATATATTATGGTAGTTATTTTGGATTTACTATTATCTTGTTTTGAAATCCTTTATTGTGTTCATTGTTTTGTTTGTATTTGTTGTGTTCTGTTCTGTTTTGTTTGATTTCTACTATGTCTGAAGGTATGGGCAGCTATTTTGAAGACAAGAGGCATTATGGTAACCATTGTTGATTTCCTATTATCTTGTTTTGAAGTTCTGTATCACTTACACTCTTTTGTTTGATTGGCTTTATTCTGTTTTATTATGCTTGGTTTCATTCTTTTTAAAATAAAAATAAAATTTCTGAAAACATTAGCTAGAGCAATTAGACAAGAGTGAAAAATAAATGTAGTAAGGATAGGAAAGGAGAAACCTAAATCATCATTACTTACAGATGACATGACATTCTACATAGAAGAGCCCAAAAACTCCACCAAAAGACTTCTAGATTTAATAAGCAAATTCAGTAGCATAGCTAGATACAAACCCAACACTCAAAAATTAACAGCATCCCTGTACACAAACAGTAAACTCACTGAGAGAGAAATTAGGGAAACCATAGCCTTCACAATAGCATCCAAAAAAATGAAATACATAGGAGCAAATCTAACAAAGAAAGCAAAAGATCTATCAAGGAAATTCACAGTGCTCTAAAAGGGAAATTTAAGAAAACATCAGAAAATGGAAAGATATGATATCTCTTGCCCATGGGTAAGAAGAACTAACAGTGAAAATGTCCATACTCCCAAAATTATTATACAGATTTAATGCAACCATGATCAAAATTCCATTAGCATAGCTCACAGAACTAGAAATAAATTCCTAAAATTCATTTGGGACCAACAGAAAGTTAGAATAGCAAAGGCAATTCTGGGTGACAAAGGCAAGGCAGGAGGGATCACAATCCCTAAATTAAAATTACACTATAAAGCTACTGTGATAAAATCAGCATGATACTGGAAAAAAAGCCATAACAAACAAACAAAAATCAGACCTGAGGATCAGTGGAAGAGATCAGAAGATGCAGACACAACTCCAAATACACTCAGCCATCCCATCTCTGATAAAGGGACAAACATGTTTACTGGAATAATGACAGCCTCTTTAAGAAACAGTGCTGGGAAAACTGGCTCTCTACTTGCTGTAGACTAAAATTAGACCCATGTCTATCACCATGCACTACACGAGAGTCAAAATGGATCAAGGATCTAAATATTAAGACAGGAACACTAAATCTGCTGGAAGAGAAAGTAGGAAGAAATCTTAAAGACAGGTGTAGAGATTTCATAACCAAAACCCAAACTGCAAGGGAAGTACTTCAAAGAATCAACAACTAGGCCTGATTTTATTAAACAGTTTTTGCATATCAAAATAAATCACCAATGGACTGAAAAGACAACCCACAGAGTAGGAAAGAATTTCAGCCAACTGTCCCTCCAAGGACTTCTATATTGAACATATAAAGAACTGAAAAATATTAGACCCTCCAAATTCAAAGACCCAATCCAAACTGACCATCTGAGGTGAAAGTACATTTCTCAGATGAAGAAATACAAATGGCAAATAAACATATGAAAAAATGTTCGGCATCACTGGTCATTCAAGAAATGCAAATTAAAACAATACTGAGATTCCATCTCATGCCAGAAAGAATGGCTGCCGCTAAGAAATCAATCAATAACAAATGCTTGCAGGATGATAGGGAAAAAAGAACTGTTTTCCACTGTTGGTGGGAGTGTACATTGGTACAATCACTGTGGAAATCAGTGTGGAGGCTCCTCAAAAACTAGAATTGGAGGTCCCTTCAATCCAGCTATTCCTCTTCTGGGTATTTTCCCAGAAGAACTGAAAACATCATACCACAGTGATATATGTGCACCCATGTTTATAGCAGCACAATTTGTAATAGCCAGATCTTGAAAACAATCATAATGCTCATCAACTAATAAATGGATAAAAAATATATATTTCTAAATAATGGAATACTACTCAACTATAAAGAAGGATAAAGTTGAGACTATTAAAGGTAAATGAATGCAATTTGAGACCATGTTCATAAATGAAGTAAATTACTCATGTGTAACCATCAGATTGTCTTTCTAGTGTGAGAATCTAAAAGAGTAAGTTCCAAAATATACAATAGATGCTGTGAAAGATGAAGAAACTGTTCAAAAGGAAGGAGAAACTGGAGGAAATGAGAAATGAAGGGAAAAGGAAAATAAAATTTTACATATATATATATATATATATATATATATATATATAATGACAATTATACTACTCATTTGTATTAGTTCACTGAACAGAAAGCTTTGTGTTTATATTGTTTGATCAATTTTTTTTTTGGTGCTGGGAATTGAACTCAGGACCTTGCTTTGCCATGCAGGTGCTTGTGATGCTGAGCTATATCCCCATCCCCATTTGATCAATTTTTCATGCTGTACCTTATAACATGAGCAACTACATTGATGATAACAATACATAATATATTAACTATTAATATTCTCCTCCTATCTTGTTTTGAAATTTTCTATCATTTTGACAATTTTTTCTCTTTAACATAAAATAAAATAATAAAATATAAACTCCATAGCAGCTGAGAGTCTGTCATTCACATTGACTACTATATCCCTATGCAAAACAGCTCCTGCCTCACAGCGAAGAGTCCAGGGTTTCCTGAATGAATTAATAGCCCCTTTGTTATTTAAAAGTAGGTATGTTTCACACAAGCAAAACAATGCAAGAAACTGCTGAATTCCTCTCTGTAAATAATCCACACACAAGTCATCTGTAGTCCAACCCTTTTTAGGTTCTATAATATCATTTTTGTTCACTTACTGTAGAATACCACAGATAAATGTGGTATTTTTATAATAGATATATACACCTTATATTTCTTAAAGCTCTATTTCATGTATTAAAATATAGAATAACAGAATCTCAGAACTGGAAAATATTAGAATTCCTGAGCCCAACCCTGTGCTCACTAAACAGGCATTTCTGCCGTGGCCCTGAACTCAGGAGCGGAGAAGGCAGGTAACACTGCCCCCGAGATCGTGCGCTCACAACTGTCACAGTGGTTTACATGCACACCGTTTGAGCTATGAAAATAATAATAATGTTCCAAAGGGCACAAAATACTTCTGTCATTAAAATGGGGGAAGAGTTTTAATAAACAATTCCATTTTTCTCCATCTCCCTAATCATGGAGAGTGGGAGCTGACTCTTTCAGGAAATGGTAACTTGCAGCTCTTAGTATAGTAAAACAATGGGTTTGGCTTTATTTCCTTCTGTTGAAGAAAAACCTCTTTTGCATCTTCTTTAAGTCACTTTTCTTCCTTCCGGGTAGACCCAGCACAGACAGTCCCTCCCTTCCAAACCCACCTGCCCTCACTGAGGAAACACTCTCCCCGGGCTTGAACTTTGGGCAGCATCTAGTCCACCGACTTTGCCCTCCAAGTACACACGTCATACTTGGTTCTCCAGCCTGGAGTGGCCAGCAGCTGTCTGTCTGTCTGTCTCTTCTTTTCAGGATGTTCTAGTTTCATGAACACCACTTATGAGTTTTCTTTCTTTTCCTCTATGGCCACAATATCTTCAGCTCTTTATCTATTCAGTTCTTTGGTCTCAAAGAACATTCCTTGTGCCTAATATGTCATTCCAAACTACTTGTGCTTTCCACGAAGAAACAAATGCTCCAAATGCTCTCAGAGACACAATGGGCCAGTACGATGACTGCAGAGACAGTATCTAATCAAAGGTTAAGCCACATGTACTCCTATGTATTTATCTCCTGAAAAGCTGTTCTCTCAATTATGTCAGCCACTAGGGCCAGAACCACTCTGCTGATGTCTCCCCTACAAAATAGCATGCAGGGCCCACCTGCGGCAACTACAGTAGCATCCACCAGCTGGGTATGGGTCTCCAGCTGCTGTGTACATGTGCGCGATCATCACTGGAGCTGAAATCACAGAATAGCTGAAATCTTCCAAACATGAGAATGGAAACAGACATACAGATTAGTGAAGCATATAGAACTCCAAACAGCCATAACCAAAATAAAACTACACCCAAACATATAATAATCACCATCCCAGAAATCCAACATAAGAACAGGATATTAAAAGCTGTTAGAGAGAAAAGACAGATCACCTATAAAGGAAAACCTATCAGAATCACAGCAGACTTCTCAACACAAACAATGAAGTTAAGAAGAGCATGAAGTGAAATATTTCAGATCCTTAAGGAAAATGACTTCCAACCCAGACTGCTGAACCTGCAAAACTGTCCTTCAAAATGGATGGAAAAATAAAATACTTGCATAACAAAGAACAACTGAAGAATTTCATGATCACCAAACAAACCCTGCAAAGAATACTCAAAGACATTCTAGATAAACATAGAAAAAAACTGCTAAACAAGACAGACAATGAAACAGAAGGGAAAGATAAAGATACAACAGCAGACAGATAACATGTCAACAATAAACCAATATATAACAGTTATAACCATTAATGTAAATGGCCTCAATTCACAAATTAAAAGAAACAGACTGGCAGAATGGATCAAGAAGCAATGTCCAAACATATGCTGTCTGCAAGAAACCCATCTAACCCAAAAGAAAACACATAGACTGAAAGTCCAAGGATGGAAAACAATACTTCATGCAACAGAAACTCAAAAAAAGAAGGGGTAGCTATTCTGTTTGCAGACAATATGAACTTCAAACCAAGAAAGGTCTGAAGAGATAAAGAAGGTCACTACATACTAGTTGGGAAAACTTCAAGAGGAAGAGATAACGATCTTAAAAATATATGCACCAACTTCCAGAGCACCCAGATATACAAAGCAAGTATTAACAGAAATGAATACTCAAATAAGCAATAACACAATTATAGCAAGAAACCTTAACACACCATTGACACAAAGGGACAGATCAACTAGACAGAAAATCAGCAAAGAAATAACAGAACTGAATCATACCTGTGAACAAATGGACTTGATAGATGTATACAGAGTGTTTTATTCAACAACATCAGAATATACATTCTTCTCAGCAGTATATGGGACATTCTCTAAAATAGACCATATATTAGCCCACAGAACATATTTAAGTAAATGCAAAAGAACTGAAATTATCCCATGCAAGTTATTGGATCATAGCGCTATGAAATGGGAAATTAAAGATAAAAAAACTGCAAAAACACCACAAACAGATGGAAATTGAATAACACACTCTTTTTTTTCTTTTTAAAAAATTATTATTTAAAGAGAAACAAAAGCATGTAAAGGGTACAGATAATACAGAATTTTTAAAAAAAGATAAACTATAAAAAATCACTAGTTGATAAATTACATATTATCCTCTTAGAAATAGTTGTTCAAGTTACAAAATTAAAGCATACAAAGTAGATATTCAAACAGTGAGACTATAAACAGCTACGCATGCATGAGTCTCTACATGTATTTCTATCCTTTCTGTATTAAAGGGAAAAACAAAACATAGCAAGACAAAACAAATTCCTATAAAAATATGAAACCAAAAAGTCATATAAAACCACGTACAAGGTGATCTACTATTTCTCATTATCTTCAATAGAACTGTCTATATCATCAGGCATAATTGAATATAGAAGTATAATTGAATATAGCAGTACATAACATTATTAGCAAAAATAAAACATTTTGGACAGTATAAAACTTCAAAGGCAGGTAATAATCAAACCATAGTGGATAGTCTAGTGAATATTGTCATCTTTAGTGCAGTTGCCTATACTCTCAGACTTGATTTTATCAATCATAACTGCTTTGAATAAAATCTTTCAATACAAAACAGTGATCTAACAAACCAGATTTGATTACAATCAGTCATGGTAAAACAGTATAGGTTTTACAGAGCTTTAGATTAAGTTAATAGGAAATTAAGGATGATTACTGTACTATATCCTGTTATTTTTAGGATAACTGTCTGTGCCCTCAAATCTAGTACAAGAAGAATGACTGGAACAGAATATAATATATCTAAGCAAAGTGGTGTGAGTAATGTGGGTTTTAAATCCTGGTGCACTACTAACAATATAGTGTACCAAGGCCTTCTATGTTAGAGATTCTAGTCACCCTTCTCTGCCTCATTTCTGCTTTGCTATTTTTCTGCCTTTGTTTGTCTACTTTTCTCCTTCATTCTACTGCCTGCCCTGCTCATTGAGGCCTTTCTGCCACTGTTCCTAAAATCCTGGTATTTTTTTTCCTTTCTCTCTAGAATGTCCTTCAGTATTCTCTGCAGGGTTGGATTGGTGGTCACAAACTCCCCTAGTTCCTCTTTGCCATGGAAGCATCTTGTTTTTCCATTAATTTCTAGTGACAGATTTGCCGAGTACATCAATCTGGGCTGGAGGTTATTTTCTTTCAGGGCTTGGAATACTTTGCTCCAAGCTCTTCTTGATCTAATGATCTGTGTCAAGAAGTCAGCCATGATCCTGATGGGCTTATCTCTTTAGGTAATCTGTTTCTTTTCTCTGATGGCTTTTAATATTGTTTTTATATTGAATTTTTGGTATCTTGATTACCATATGTTTGGGTATAGCTCTGTTTTGGTTGTACGTGGCTGGAGTTCTGTATGCCTCACATAGCCAAATGTCATTTTCTTTTCCCATGCTTGGGAAGTTTTCCTTAATTATTTCCATGAATAGCCTTTGTAATTCACCTGTTTGTATTCCTGGTTCTGTGTTCATGTTTCTTATTCTTAAATTATAGATTCTTTTGTCATCTTCTAGCCTTTGTATTGTTACTGTTTCCCTGTTATTTTTAAGAGATCTTTCCTTTCATGATCATACATTGCAAACTTGTCTTCAAGTTTTGATAGTCTATCCTTAGTTTCTTTTAAGGAGTTTTGCCAGCTTTCAATGGAGTTTTTAATTTCCTGGTAATGTCTTTGAATCTGTTTCATATATTCTATATTTTATTTATATTCTTTATTGAATGTTTCTCTCCTTTTTTTGTGTTCCTCCCTTCTTCTGTCTGTATCTTCCTGAGAGATGCTTATCATTTCTTTTATTACTCTACTCATATCTTGCTTTACCTGATTTAATATTTCAGTTTTGAGCTCATGTACAAGGTCCTGAAGATATTTCTTAATGTCCATTGAAGCTGTGTCTGATGTTGTGTGTTTGCCCCCCTCAGTCTCCCTTGTTTTTCCCTCTCCTGGATCAGTGCCCTTAGGGTTCTGGGCTGGGGGCCTCCTCTTAACTCTCTCTCCTGTCATAGTCCCGGCTTTCTCCACACAGGTGTACAGTGCAGGTCCCAGCCCCCTTCCCTGTTGGCCACAATTCCTCCAAAGCACCCTGGCAAGGGACCTCTGCCCTCCCCTGCCTGCTCTTGTCACTAAGATATAACCAGGGGCTGTGTATGACTGCCCCTCCCCACCAGGCCAGCCAAACTTCAGGGGCCTTCACCAGGTTAGTGTGTGCTAGTTGCAGAGAATTGATTTGGGATGGCTCATTTTGTCCTGGCCAGGGGTGCAACCCACAGTACAAGCAAATCCCATACATCTGCTCTGGGGAGGGAGCAACCAACTGAAGTCATTGTCACTTCCACTTCAGGTTCCTCCTGCCCGATTCCAACATGTTGCCCATTTGGTTGTGCCCTTCCCGTGGGTGGGGTCTCATTCCCAGGACTGACCGTGGATTAACAAAGGTCCCTTTGCCGGCTCCACTCTCCTTTGGGCTCACCAACCCCCAACTTCAGCGCTGCTGTGGCTCCTGTGAGTGGTGGTGGGAACAAGTTTGGGCAGCTCTGCTGGCCGGCATGTATTCAAACTGGCACAAATTCAGGCTGGCACAAACTTGGCAGGCCACAGTGAAAACACTGTGTCCTGTAATTTTTAGCTGTTCCGGTTGTACTCCCAACGTGTTTGACAAGCTTTTTTATGTTTTAATTTTTTCCTGTGTCAAGAGGATCCATCTCCCTCTGTCTGGGTCTCTCCAGGGTGTTTTATTCTGGCAATGAGTTGTTTCTCCCAGGAGGCTTTGTATTTTGTTCCTCACTGATCGGCCATCTTTAGCTCTTCTCATTGAGCAATCAATGGGTCACAGAGGAAATTAAAGAATAAATTAAACAATATCTACAAGCAAATGCAAATACAAATACAACTTATCAGAATCTGTGGGATGCAATGAAACCAGTACTTAGAGGAAAATTTATGGCACTGAGTTCCCACATTAGGAAAATATAACGAACACAAATAAACAACCTGATATTACACCTCTAATAGCTAGAAAAAGAAGAGCAAGCCAAGCCCAAAGCCAAAAGAAGGGAGGAAATTATAAGGATTAGAGCAGAAATTAATGCAATAGAGACTAAGAAAACAATACAAAGAATCAATGAATCAAAGAGTTGGTTCTTTGAAAGAATAAATAAAAGTCATAAGCCCCTAGCCAACCTAATTTAAAAAAGGAAAGAAAAGACTCAAATTCATGTAATATGGAATGAAAAAGGTGAAATCACTACCAACTCTGAGGAAATACAGAAGATCATCAACACCTATTTTGAAAACCTCTACTCACATTGGTTCAATAACATAGAAGAAATGGACAGATTCCTAGAAACATATGAACCACCAAAGCTGGATCAAGAAGATGTAAAACTGCTAAATAACCCAATTTCTATTAATGAAGTTGAAAATCTAATTAAGTCCTTACCAACAAAGAAGAGCCCAGGCCCAGACAGATTCACTGCAGAATTCTACAAGAAATACAAAGAAGACTTAATATCAACACTCCTCAAACTGTTCAATGAAATTAAAAGGGAAGTAATTCTCCCTAAGTCATTCCTGGAAGCAAATATTACTCTAGTACCAAAACCTGAGAAAGACCCAACTAAAAAAGGCAACTACAGGCCAATCTCCCTAATGAACATAGATGCAAAAATTCACAATAAAATATTGGCAAACAGGATGTAGCAAATCGTCAAGAAGATTATATACTATGACCAAGTGGGATTCATCCCCAGCACGCAGGGGTGGTTCAACATAAGTAAATTCATAAATGTAATCCACCATATCAATAGAGCCAAAAGTAAGAATCACATGGTCATCTCTATAGATGCCAAAAAAGCTTTTGATGAGACCCAACAGCCATTGATGATAAGAACCTTACAGAGAAATGAAATAGATGGTCTTTACCTCAATATGATAAAGGCCATCTATGACAAACCAACAGCCAGCTTCATACTAAATGGCCAAAAACTGAAAGCCTTTACCTTAAAATCAGGCACAAGACAAGGATGTTCCTTATCACCAATCCTATTCAATATAGTACTGGAAATACTAACCAGAGCAATTAGACAAGAGAGAGAAATAAAAGGAGTAAAGATAGGAAAAGAGGAAGTTAAACTATAATTATTTGCAGATGACATGATACTCTACATAGAAGACCCCCAAAACTCCATTGAAAGACTCCTAGATATAATAAATAAATTCAGCAATGTAGCTGGAAACAAAGTCAATACTCAAAAATCAATAGCATTCCTATACACTAACAACAAAATCACTGAGAGAGAAATAAGAGAAACCACACCCTTCATACTAGCATCCAAAAAAAATGAAATACTTATGAATCAGTAACAACAGAAGTAAAAGATATATTCAGGGAAAATTATAATACCCTGAAAAAAGAAATCTAGGAAGACCTCAGAAAATGGAAAGACATCCCTTGTTCATGGATAGGAAGAATAAATTTTGTGAAAATGGCCATTCTCCCAAAATTGTTATACAGATCCAATGCAATCCCAATGAAAATACCACTAATATACCTCATAGATCTAGAGAAATCACTCCTAAAATTCATCTGAAACCAGAAGAGACCTAGAATAGCAAAGGCAATTCTAAGCAGCAAAGCCAAGGCAGGAGGCATCACAATCCCTGACTTGAAGTTATACTACAAAGCTACCTTAATAAAATTAACATGGTATTGGAATAAAAACAGACCTGAAGATGGAATAGACTAGAAGATACAACTATGAACACACTCAACCACCTTATCTTTGATAAAGCAGCCAAACACGTTCACTGGAAGAATGATAGACTCTTTAATAAATGGTGCTGAAAAAACTGGCTATCCATATGCTGAAAACTAAAACTAGACCCATGTCTGTCACCATGTACTAAACTAAAATCTAAATGGATCAAAGACCTAAATATTAAAACAGAAACACTATATCTGTTGGAAGACAAAGTAGGTAAAAATTTCAAAGACATAAAAGTAGGTAGAGAATTCGTGAACAAGAAACAAACTGCATGGGAAATAGTTCCCAGAATCAATAACTAGGATCACGTCTTATTAAAGTATTTCTACATGTTGAAAGAAATCTCCAGCAGAGTGAAAAGAAAACCCACAAACTGGGAAAAAATCTTAGTGAACTGTCCCTCAGACAAAGGACTTCTGTCTAGAACTTATAAAGAATTTAAAAAAATCAGACCCCTGAAATTCAAAGACCCAATCCAAAAATGGGCATCCAAGACGAACACACAGTTCTCAGATAAAGAAATACAAATGGCAAATAAATATATGCAAAAATGTTCATCATCTTTGGTAATTAGATAAATGCAAATTAAAACCACACTGAGATTCCATCTCACTCCAGAAAGAATGGCCAGGATCAACAAAACTACCAACAATAAATGCTGGAGAGGCTCTGGGGAAAAAGGAACTCTTCTGCACTGGTGGGAGTGTAGACTGGTGTAATCACTGTGGAGGTCAGTCTGGAGATTCCTCAAAAAGCTGGGATTGGAAGTCCCATTTGACCCAGCTATTCCACTCCTAGGCATATTCCCAGAACTGAAAACATCATACCACAGTGATATATGTGCACCCATGTTTATAGCAGCACAATTTGTAATAGACAGATCTCGGAAACAACCCAAGTGCCCATCAACTGAGGAATGGATAAAAATATTGTGGTACTTTTATACAATGGAGTACTACTCAGCTATAAAGAATGATCACATTGAGATATTTATAAATAAATGGATGCAACTTAAGACCATACTCATAAGCAAAATAAATCAAACTCACACGTATAAATACTGCATAGTCTCCCCAATGTAAGAAAAGGTAAGAGTACATAAGATTCTATGGTAATCACGGATCCCCATTATATTGCTTTGAAGTCTTATAATGTTTTCATTCATTGGTTGGAATGGTTTTACTCTGTTTTACTTGACCTTATTATGTGTAATGGTATGAACAGCTACTTTGAAGAAAAAAAGACATCATGTCAGCCATTGCTGATTCAATATCATCTGGCTTTGAAGTCCTTCCATGCTTTTATTCTATTACCATTGGTTCTATCATGTTGTGTCTTACTGGATTTTAATATGTGTAATAATATAAACAAATTTTTTATGGAAAATGAAATGTTATAGTAGCCATTGTTCATTTTGTTATTGGGTTCAGAATGCCTTGTAATAGTTTCATTCTCTTGAATGCTTTTATTCTATTTTGTTATGTTTGATATTATTGTTTGTGAAGCTATGCTCAACTATTTCAAAGAAAAAGATATTATGGTAGTACTGTTGATATCCAGTTGTCTTGTTGTGAAGTGTTGTGTTGCTTGTATTGTTCTGTTCTGATCTGCGTTGTTCTGTCCTCTTTTCTTTTATTCTCTGTAAAATAAATTTTTTAAAAAAGGAATATTGTAACTTTCCACTGATGGGTTAACACTCAACAAAGCTGGGTGAGGTTTGTGCTGATTTCAGGGGAGAGTAGCATCTCCAGGACTGGAGAATTCTGTCCTGACGGGGACGCTGGTGTGGGACCCTCACTGGGTAGCTGATGACAGGGAGATAAAGACCAGAACCAGCAAGGTCAGCTGTACTATCAATGGGAGGGCACCCGGGTGAGAGATGGGTTCCAGCAGGAAGAGGTGTCAGTGATGGCTCTCTCAGGCAGCTTTGAAGTCTTGAAGCATGAACGTGAGTAGCCAAGGAAGAAAAAGAGCAGTCCTTGATAAAAGAAAGAAGGGGAGGGGAAAAATCAACTTTGAAATTCTGCATTTAGGAAATAGTGAAAAGGCCTGGAGGAAAAGTTTTGCTTTACAGGAAAACTTGAGTGGAGTTGTAGATAACAGACAGGCAGGCAGCTGGAGGGTTCCTAGTTGAAAGTGCCAGCGGGGGAGGGGAGTGAGGACGGGGTTTCCCTAAGCAGGTGGCAGCATGGGACACAATTTCTCTCTTCACCTATGGAAGATGTGCAAACGCAGTCCGGGACACAGCCACCGCCAAACCGCCCAATCCGTTTTTAGGGAAACTAGAAAACATACTTACCAATGACTCCAAAAGCATGTAAGTTACCAAAAGCAACAGGAGAGAAACATCACAGAAGGATAAAGGCAGCACAGAAACAGAGTGATGAGATGTTGAGCAGCCACAGCTCTCTCCTGATTTGCTTTTTCTCTCTCAAATCTTTACCAAAACGTGTCTTGGCCCTGACCATGATGTGCCACTCTGGATGGACTGCAGGCAGGGTTTGAATGCCTGACGGCGAAATGCTCAGTCCCAAATGTAAAAGATCCACTTTTCTTCACTGTAGCAGAGAGAGAATCAGGAAGCCAGAAAAAGCACTCTTGGCTCCAGAGCAGCTCAGAGTGTGGTAACAGAGCCTGTTAGAGGACCCACCCGGCACCTCCTCCCTAGCTCAGGACAGAAGCATCCTGCCAACAGCAGGCCCAGGAGAACCCACCTCACTGACTGGTGAGTAACACAGAAAGGATTGGGTGAAGCATCAGTGAAGGGCCCTCGCAAGGGCAAGCCCAGGAGCTTGCCAGGGTGATGAAACTGTCCTGATTCTAGTGATGATTAAGAGTGACTGAGTGAAAGACCATGTGTGTTTACATAAATTAATGGTATGGCATTTCCAAAGAAGTGGATTTCATTATATGCAAATTTTATAATGAGGATATATTTTTCAAAATGGCAGAGCCAAGAAAATGACAAAGCAAAAGGCAAAAACAGGTTTGAAGAGCTTAGCAACAGTGGTTGCCTACTATGTGAGAGGCCCTGGATTTGATACAGAGGTGAGAGAGAGACATAGAGGCAGAGACAGAGACAGTGACAGAGACAGAGACCGACTTATCAACCCACTGAACAAAAAATGCCATCATGGGAAAGTTGAACATTGTGATCAAACATATTACCAGAATATTTTAAAATCAGAACTCTCGGATGAGAAACTGAGAGTAACAAACTTCAGTCCATTAAAACTGATTTACAGTGGTCAGTGCTGAGATACACTCTAGTAAATATCCTGCACATTAAAGATTAAAAAAGAATCTTAAGAGCAACCAAAAAAACATTAAGATTGCTACATTTAGTTGACAGACAATGACAGAGCAGTACCCACAAAAGACTCCTGTGAAGAACTTGGGAGCCCAGAAGTTTGTAGAGTCAAATCTGCCTCCAGGTGAGAGTCACAGACGATTCTGAAACTGCAAGAGGTCAGGGAACAACAGTCACAAAAAGTCTTTTCTAAGAAACTTGCTAAAACATGCACCTCAGTTAATCAAAATGTGCCTGACAAAACTGACCGAAGGACCATTGGGAAGACTTGGAAAGATTTCATTATCTAACTAAGACTTTATGAAAGTGCAGGGATCGGGGCCATCGCGTGCTGGGTGCTCACTTCTCCTAAACTTCTACCGAGAGGGAATCGCCACGGAGACGCTTGTAGGAGCTATAACTCAGAAGAGATGCCCAGGACAGCACGGTGCTGCCCTCGCACATGGACAACGGCCGCTGGGTGGGACAAGTTCAGCACCCTCAGTCTCCCTTTACCCTCTTGTGCCCTCTGCCACAGGCTGGTGGTGCGGAGGGGCCTCTGCCAGATGCCTACGCCTTCCCCTCACACCTCTGCTCTCCAGGAATCCAGGAAGTCGGTTCTGTTCTACATAAAGAACAGAACTAATCTGTGGTGTTGTCTACAGGGTCACAAAGGGGACAAAGACACAGACACAAATGCTATGTGCTTTGGCTGTGTAGACAATATGCAACGACCAAAATTAGAACAGGGAGGGGAAGATGAGGAAGTTTGCTGATCACCTAACACATGGTAACGGGGACTGGTGCACATCATTTAAGAAGCAAACTCCTCAATAATTGAAATCTAGGAATATTTAAGAATTTAGACTATGTACTATGAAAAAAAAATTATTGTTAAAAGACAATAATGGAATCAGAAGAGAAAACGAAGACATTTGATGAATTCTTTGATTAGAGTAAAAATACATATCATATACAGAAATAGAGAATTCAGGGTACTATGACATTATACTTATTAAGTTAACATAAATCTTTCTAAATATTAAACAGAAAAAAATATAAAAAATAGAAATCATAAAAAGAGAATAGAAAATAATTTGATAATTCTAATAATAAATATTGTCACAATCCATATAAAATTTCCTAAGTTATCTGTTCTCAAATTTTTGATTCGCAAAGGGCAAACCACTAGGAACCCCTTCTGCCTCTCTCTGGGACAGAAGCTTTCTTTACCCTGAAACATATATTCTGCTTTTATCCTCCACTGTTAAAAGAATTGATTCCCTAAGCAAAATCTTATTATATACTACACAATCACATATTATACAGGATATATAATACTATGACACATTCATGTGTGCTCTTTCTAAAACAAAGAACAGAAGCATTAGAACAAAGGTTCTGAAACAAAAGTATCCAAAACTTAGAAATGTTCAAAAAGCAAAATATAGGCAAACCCAGGTAACAGCTGGTGATCTTACAGTTATGTGAAGGGAAAGTCCACAGAAATAGGACAAAAATGTGCATGTTAACAACAGAGAGGAAAAATACATGGAACCAACAAAAGAGAAATGGAATTCCTTGGTTACAAATTACAGATGATACAAATAAAAACGCATTACACTTGCGAAGTTAATTCATCCTTCCCAATTCATGACAGATCAAGAAACAAAATGTAAACATAATATCTGATACTCATATATCAACTCTGCAAATAATGTATCTTCTTTTTATGTGCTCCAAGAAGTTTTTACTGGTATGGTTTTGGCTAACATTTTTAAAATTAATGCCTAAATGTAAAGAGTTAGATAAGCTATAAATATTTTTTTATCACAAATCAATAAAGTTAAATTATTGGTAAAGTCAGAAATTAAAAAGTCCTGTTGGAACTTTAAAAAATTCTATTTAAAAAATGTTTTGGGTCAAAAAGGAAACAAAATAGTATTGCAGGATTTCTAGAAACATTTATAATGAAAGCATATCATATTGAGCCTATAAAATAAATACAAACCAACTCTTAAAGGAAAATTTATAGACCTAAATTATTACACCAATAAGACAAAAATCAGAAAATAATCATTTAACTTAAAAAGTATGTAAAGAAAGATAAAATATAAAAAGGCTTATGAACATAAAAGTTAAATATATTTGAAGAATAACCTAAAAATATATTATTAAAACTTTAAGAGAATACAGGAATTTTCCAAGTAAAACTTAGTATGTAAAAGAGATTTCATATATAATGTGAGAAGATATATTAGAAGAAAAGGCCCTGCTCTAAGAGCAATACAAAAGATAACATACTTAGAAAGAAGCTTAAGAAGAAATATGCAAAATCTCCATGGAAAAAGAAAATCTCTAAGTCAACGTGAAAACACAGCAGTGGGCTGAGGATCCAGAGTGAGGAGCCGCGCTCCTGGGCGGAAGGGTTCAACACCACTCTCACGGCACCTCTCCCCACGTTCGGGACAAATATAACACAGTTCCAGTAAAATAGTTTTGCCTTTTAGAGGAAGCGTATAATCTGACACTAATGTTAAAATGGAAAAAACCGAAGCATAACTAGGAAAGCTTTGCAAAGGAAGAAGAGTAAGGAGTAACTAGTGGTACATGGTGATGGTCCTTCTCCATCCCATCAGTGGTACCAACCTCCACTCAGTCACCTGAGTAAAAGCCTGAGTGACTGATTTTCTTTCCTCCACTCACTTCAAAACCAATGTTTGCATTATATCCCAAATATTATGAAACACCCTTCCATTTCTTAGTTCTTTGCTACTCAGAGGACTGACTACCCCACAAATGTTCTTTAGTTCCAAATGAGAGCCTCGCCACACACACACACACACACACACACACACAATCAAAGCCAAAACAAAGCCAAGCCCTTCTATCAGGGTTATTTCAGAAAAGAACTGAGATACACAGAATAATTCAGTGACTATGTATATACATATAATTAACAGTCTGTAAAGTTTCAAGCAAAGGAAAAATGAATTTCAAAATGCATGGCAGCATCTTTTCAGTACCATCAGGTGACCCTGAGATTCTTACATGATCTTGGCAATTTTCAGGGAAATATCAAAGCCAGAAGTCATATTTAGACTGGCTTCCTTAGAACTTAGGATGGCAGTGGTAACCAGGCCGGAGAGAGGCTTTCAGCCTGCTGTTGAGAGCCGCAATGATGCTTACAAGAGAGAAACAAAGGAGTGAAAAGCAAATGTGTTCCAGGGATGCCTCAGACCCTTTCAGACTCTCCTGCCCCTCGCCTTGCTGGTGACACCTCGGTATCCACTGCGGGCCGGCACATGGCTTTGCTGGTCACTGGTCTTGTTTAATCTCAGCGCTCCGAAAAGCCTTGCTGACTGTCCAGTGAAGCCTCTGGTTTACTCCTCGAGTCCTTTTCGCCTCCTCCGAGTCTCCCGGGGGCCACCCGCAAGCCGTAGCAGCTGCTCCAGGGCAAGGTGCGCACCCCTGAAGGCACCTTCTCATGCTCGACTTGACCCCACACAGCACCTCTGATAGCCCACACTTTTAATAGCACAGATATCCAGATTTTAAAGAAACCAGCAGCAGAGTTTGAAGCAACTTTTTGATGCCCTGTGCTTTTCATGCTTGTGAGACATAGAAAGAATAAAAGACACAGAGCGTATCTCCTGGAGTCTTAGAATTTGTTTTAAGAATCCAATAATTAACTAGTGGGAAAGGTGTGTTCTGAATGTTCAAAATCCACAGTCAAGCAAGAACTGTCCCGTGGAGACAGCTGAGCAGTTTTCCAGGCTGTAAGTGTCTCTGTGACTTATGTAAAGGAACACAGTAGAGAAGGTGATAGCACAGAATCAACACAGAATGCTGATTTGAGGAATTACCAGTTGTCACATCTACTACAGTTTGAACCTGACATGTTTCTCTAAAGGCTCATGTGGTAGAGTTTGCTCCCCAGGCAGCCACCGCTGGGAGGAGGCAGAGCCCTCCAGAACTGGGGCCTCGGGGAGGCATGCAGTGTTTGGGGGCTGCCCTTGAGGCAATCTTGGGGCTCCAGTCTTTGCTGTATCCTCCTGAGCAGCTCTGTTCTGCCACCTGCTCTGCCACAATGGAGCCACCTGGCAGCATCTGAGTGAAACCTCTGAATGGTGGTTCAAGACGCACCTTGCTCTCTGGGAACTGACCATCTCAGGTGTCTGTCTTCCAGACCATCTTAGTAAGCAGCACCCAGGATTCCTCAGCTCTTCAGTCCACCGGAGGCGTCTCTCTCATACCGTGACTGACTCACGAGGGAGCTAGTGTAAAATGTGTCTGTGATGTCACCACCACGGTCACCTCATCCTGCCACTCCTCAGGAGGAACACGACCCTGTGACAAGCTGGTTTCCCTGCAGCCGCCACGTCCCCTTCTCTGCAGACAGTCTGCGGTCCCATGGCAGGGCTTCCCAGCACACCCACAATGCAAGACGGTAAGGACCCCGCTTCCTCGCTGTGACGCGCCTTCCTCCCCATCCGCCCTGTGCAGCGGTCCTCCTCCAGCGTGGGACTCAGCATGGGACACTGCAGTCCCTACTCCCACACCTTGCCCTGTATGAGAGCAGAGAACACGCATCCCACCGCCAAGCATAATTCTGGCACTGATTATTGAATAAATGAAGGTAGGGAATGGGTTAGAAACATTTTAAAAAGTGAATTCATCATTTAGTTAATTCTAACCCAAAACAAGATACTAAAAAAATTAAGCAGTGATGCTGTTTCTTGTAGCTCCATTTTCCTGTTTTCACTGCTGTTTTGTGGAACTGGGGACCAAACCTAGAGATGCTTTACCACTGAATGACATACTCATCCCTTTGTTTTTAATTTTATTCTGCAACAGTATCTCACTAAGTTGTCCAGGCTGGCCTTGAACTTAAAATCTTCTTATGTCAGCCTCCTGAGTAGCTGAGATTACAGGCATGTGTCACTGCCCTGGGCAGACTGGGAAAACTTGGTCAAATTAGGACTGGAGGTTTGCATGTGCTAAGTTTAGTATACTCATCTACCAGGCAAGGGGGTGACATTGGCTGGATGGTGGTCATGAGGCTGTAGAGCCCACAGGGGTAGGGTGGCACTTAGAGATACAGAGTCACAGTAGTTCACATGGGCATAGCCACAGAAAAAGAAGTCCCACATCTACCCCGATGTTTTGGGCCACTGTTCTCAGTCCTGACTATCCTAGATTCTTCTACAGTGCTTTCTAAAAAATAGCAATAGGCAGGTCCCCATCCTGAAGATCTTTCTTACCCACTGGGGTGGGCAGCTATCTTTTTAAAAGCCCCCTAACCATTCCAGTCAGCGGCTGAGCCTAAGAACCACCAGTTCAGAAGTTGCATGAAAGGGAATGACCCAGACTGAGTGAGAAGAGCTGAATGAGACAGGAGTTGTGCATGCCAGCAGCAGCTCTGCTTTGCGCTTAAGTAACAGAAGAAACAGCCTGCAAAATGGGGCCATTTGATAAGTTGAAAAGCACTTAATGTTATTACTCAATCTGTCACATGGTTTTCTGTTTAATGAAAAAGCATAAGAACCCTCAGGAGAAATTACTTGTCCATCTTAATAACAGAAATGTTTTCTTTCTCCCCAGCATGTGTTTATTTTCAATCTTAACAACACTTGCTTGGGTAGCTAGTCATTTATTTTGCTGTGAATAGGCTCTTAGGATGAAATTAGTAACCCAACCACAGCAGTTTAAAGTCAACTTATTAAATTCTCCAAACATATTTAGCTCCAGTGTATAAAAAGATGGTGCTTGACTGTGGGAACTGAGCCAGGAAGATTTAACGATCTGTTTATTTTAGAAGTCTGCTCTCTGGCTCCATTTTAGTTCCAGCTCTTCCTTCTCTTTTTCTTTACTGTTGTTCACTTGCTTCCTGGTTTATATACTGCCATGTGCCTGAGAGATTTTTAGGTTTTAGCCTGAGAAGGCAGACAGTAAAACACGGCCTATTAAATAGCCAGAGATAAATACAAGAAAAGTAGAACACGCATGTTTAATTATCATTAGAAAGCATTCATCTTATTCCCCAAATAGAACTTTTCACACAAAGCCCCACTTCTCCGGGAAGCAGGAGCACAGGGAAAATCAGGGGGTTCTGCTCCCCTCCTGGGCTAACGGGCTTTTCTACCTCACCATGTCCCAGGAGGGCAGGGCCACACCTACTTTATTCACTGACTTCCTCAGGCTTCAAAGCCAAGAAATCGCCCCTGTCTAAGAAGCCAGAACTGCGAGTCAGCAGCCATAGGAAAATCAGTCTAAACAACAGGGCGGATCCTCCATGTTTCACCGGACAGATGCCAAGACTCTCCAGTATGGGGTCAGCACTAACTCCCCTCACTGCCCAGTGTCCTGAGGTCTCCTGTCCCTCCCTGAGAGCCACGAAGCCCCTTCCACCCCTATGAAATGTGCGGTGGAGCTTGGTGGTGCTGAGTTTTATCTTTTTCCAGATGCCTACAGGTAAACCTGAAGAAACGCTGTGTGCTGGACACCTATCTGCTCCTCCCGCTGCTTCCTTTCTTCTTGCCATTGAGACTTTGTCCAAAACCGACAGCGTCACAGTTTACAGCCCCTCTGGTTCTATTTTGTAGGGCACCATTTTCTACAATGCTGGCACAGTACTTGGCACCCAGGAATACTTGGCACGCAGATGTCATGACTGACTGACTGCTTCTCTCGTGAAGCCCTGAGCTAAAGTTCAGCACTACGGAAAGTCCAAGTGGATGTCTGTCACAGAGAAGCTGGCGCTGACTGTGTGCCTGGAGGAAGGAGAACGGTGGGTGATCTGTGTGCTGTGCCAGTGTGACAGCAGCACACACACAAGCAAAGCTCGAATATCTGCACGGCAGGTGAAGAATGGGTGCGGGGCGTTGACGGGGTGGACTCCAGGGAGGGGAGGAGGAGACGCGCTGCAGGGAGGCTGGAAGGAGAGGGTGCTCGGGCAGCATGCAATCTGCAGCCTTAGCCAGGCAGAGCGACGGGAGGACTGGCTGAAGGGGATGACACAGACCACAGGAGCAGCATCGCCCCGAGCAGCCAACCAGGCCGCAGACTCCAGAGAAGGGATGCCATGTGCTAGCCATGGCAGAAACGCCTGGTAGCACTCTGAGGTCATGCAGAAAGACAGACAATGAAAGGGAAGAGAAAAATTTGGACATCACTGTATATTTTAACTAGGGTTTAACTTCTCAACAGTGTCATAGTCCCAGATGTCGAACGAGAATTGCTATTTTCCATCTACAGCGCTTTTCAGCCATTAGCTGGCTAAGCTTAAGAAACACTGAAAACAAAACAGTGCTTCTATTTCTCATTTTAGGAGATGAGACTCATCCTTTGTTCTTTTCTACCATACCAACTACCCCGACTCAAGAGATGTGATCCAGTGACATCTCAGAGATCTCCCGGATTGCTGCATCCCTGACATCAAGCTATGATGCTTGTCACCTGGGGCAGTGGGACACGGTAGTAGAGATGAAATGCCTGCCAGCTCCCAGCTGACAGTGGTTCAGGGACAGCACACATCCCACTGCACTCTGTGGCCTCGTGACTGTGTGCCTCAGTCCCAGAGGGTGATGGCTTCTGCCTTCTTTCATGTTCACTTTTGGTTCTGTTCTGTGGCACTGAAGTGAGCTTGGCCCAAGCTGCCTGTGGGCAGCATTTCACACAGCGGCCTGCATGGCGTCACACTGCCCTGAGGATCCCCTGCTGGGTTCCAGCAGCCTGCAGCGGGAGGTAAAGCTCCCCACTGGCAAAGAGCTCATTCTCACAACTGGAGTCAACTCTACCTAGAAAAGGCATTCTGCTGGCAAAAGCCTTGCGGTTTGCCTTTTAGACTGCAAGTCTTTTAAACAAAAAACGCCTGTGATGCAGAAAATTCAGTAGCAGGCCAGCCAGAACGTGAAGTGAAAGGCAGAGGCAGCACTAGAGAAGACAAGCCTTCCACAGAGGCATCCTGAGGATGCAGAGTGGGAGCCCGAGGTTCCTGCACCCAGAAAGCAGAGCCTGCCAGGTCTGCAGAGCAAGTACTGCATGGGTGTCAGCTGCAGCGGATCAAGAACATTACTTACAGCTGCTGTGGCTGCAAGTATGATAAGCGAGTGTCGCCCCTCCAAAACATTAGCTCGCTGTGTGTCAGTGGTGTCAATGTCCTGCAGTGAGACCACAACCTTTTAGCTAACAGAGGAGCACGTGACCTGCGTGTGGTCAATTCGTGGGGTAAGAAGGAAAATGCAACACAGCCCGGTGCACCAATGGTGCCCTGCCAACCAGGGCGAAACAAACGAAGCTACGCAGACCACCAGCGCTGCGGAGAAACAGGAAGGAAGCTATGTAGCCCTCTGTAAGCCAGTTGGGGAGAACCAGGAAAGAGGCCACGCCCACCTCAGAACTCCCACCCAGCAAGCAACAGGCTGATTCAGAAGAACATAGGCTGAGATTATAACAGCTCAAGGAAAGAAAGAATCTAAGGCTTGTATTGTTTGACTGACTTTGCAGACCTAAAGCCAGTAGTCTGATCATCTATTTAGAGGATAACAATATGCCCTATAGTAACTATTATGGACTTCCTACTGTCCTACCACTGTTTTGTTTTATTTTATTGTTGTTTTATTCCCTTTAAAATTTAAACATACAATATACAGAGAAGAACTCTACAAAATTCTGAGGTGCACTCAGAGGCAGAGTTCCTCTGGGGATAATTGGTAACTATAGTATGCTGGTCATCACAGCATTTACTTTGAAGAAAAAAAGCTGCTTTAAAGAAATCAGAGACTTTTTCTCTTCCTTCTTCATGGTAAAGTGAAAAACGACAGTGCTAGAGTCAAGGGTACTAAGTTTCACTGTGAAAGAAGGTGAAACTCTCTAGGTCACCACACAGGAAGAAACCGAAAGAAGAGTCCCCTGAGGAGGGTGCAATGTACTCAACTATCCCAGGAGCAGTGGGGTCACCGGAAGGGACATTCACTGGGGTTATGAAGAGACCATCTTTAAGTCATTCCAATCAACCCTGGGCTTCTCTAAGCAAAGAATATATTTGCTGGTGGATGCTAATTTGTATTTTATGCCCTTGAATCTATAGTTTAAGTTCCTCATATTTTTATATAGTTTAAGTTCCTCATAAGTTCGCTTTGCACTCTGTCACCATCTCTAAAACACAGCTCCAGGGGAGAACTGGCTCCCACCTCCTCTCTGCACCACAGCGTCTCAAACATCAACTCACCCCGAGTCTCTGTGACCCCTCTCCCCAGGAGCCCATGTCAGCACTACCCTTTCACTTCAAGATTTAAGCACATTCTCCCTAAGTATTTCAAATCCCAGGTGAATTAAAAGGACACTTTCCAAGCACTACAGCTGGGGGGTCTCCATCCTCTGCATCCAAACTCAAAGCCAGACAGGCAAGACACATAGGAATCAAGTTAAATTATAGAAAGGCCTTTTGTTTTTCTTTTAGTATAATTATCTTTGGCTTTGAGATTTAAAACAATGAATCTTTAGGGTTCTGAATCACTTCTGGCAAAGAAACAGTGCAAGCTGAATGCGCCATACTGCAGGTGTCTTTCGAATGAGTTCATGGAAAGAAATGTGCTAGGTCACTCAGCCTCCGCTGCCTCTATGAGCTGATAATGCCCTAGGAGGTCCAGTTCAGAGCTGCTGCTCAGCTGGACCCCAGCTTCCCAAACACTTACTTCCCTCAGATGCCCAGCATTCCAGAAGCAACTCTGGACAGTCACTAATGAACAGCACGTCATTACATTCCTGTAGGAAGTGCAGGGCCTTAACCCGCCCACGGTGCGGAACCTCCATGATCACTTCTGTATATTTCGTACATTTTAGGTGCTGTAATAGCACCTGCCACCATCATGGACCTGACTTTCACTATTTGGCTTGTAAACAGCATTATAAACAATTCCATATTCATCCAATTTTCAACATGCTTTTTAAGCGAGAATATTCATTACACAAAGCAGAAAATATTTTTAAAAGTAGTATGTCTTTACAACTCTGTCCTGAGAGGTGATGGCTACCACCAATTTGTGTTTCTTTCTCATGGTTACTTCGATATTTTCATTACACATGTAAGTACCTATAAGTGAGCCACAGATAATAAAATATATAACATTTATTATATCTGATTAGCTAGTCTATAGCTGTATTAAAAAGGGCTGAAACAGTGCCCACCTCAGTAGCATATATACTGAAAAGTGCTAAAATAGTTCTCTGAAGTACTTTATAAACGAAGTATTCAAAATCAAAGTTTAACAGGAAGTTAGCATCCAATATACACATGCCCATAAGACAAAAATGCATTGGAAGTACCAGCCAGAATGCAGCAATGTCACATTTTTATCAAATGCTATGCAAGCTTTCATAAATTTTGAGGTTATTCAAATTGTTATTAAAATAAACTGGCTAGGAGCCCAAAGAAGCAAGCCAAACCCAGTAGAAAACTGCAAATAAAGTAAAAGAAAATCACCTCAAATCACATTTCTCTGCACCTAGTAACTGAAATGACAGCAACAGCTACACTCAGAGACCTCATTCACTCTGGCTCAGGCACTGTCTTTACTGTTTTCCATTTGTATCTCATTTAAATTTCACAATGACCAAGTAAAGGAGATGTTAATATGATTTCCGTTTTGTAGATGAGGAAAGTGGAGGTCTGCAGGGATCAAATGACCTGTCCTATACTGTCCTATCCTGATGGCACAGCATGGCGGAGCCTAAGTCTAGGCTGCCCTCCTCACACAGAATCAGCCCCAACTTCCTGTGCTGGCATCCCCACTTCCTGTGTGGCCCTGGGCACATTCTCCAAGATCTCTAAAGTTCATTTCTGTTAGCTGCAAAAATGAGAATAATATTGATAGTTCATGAGAACATACTGAGTGAAACATGGAGCCATATAATGCTGTCTACAGTTATTGAGATAAGTAAACAAAATGTTGAATAAAGAAAAACCTACTTATCAGCTCTTGGTCAAAATTTTCTAAGAAAAAAATACCACATTAGGTAAACATTCCTGATTATTTTACCTTGCTTAACATATAAACTATCATGTAAAGGTAAATACAAATCAATATGGTTATGACGCTCCAAAAGATCAATAAGCAGGAATAGAGTCATCTACGTTGAACACTGAAGCTAAAAATGCAGCTTTGGAGATGGATATGAGGACACTCATCGTATCACCAGATTTCCCCTCTCAAAGATCTCTTCAAAACTGAGCAATTAACAGGTTACCTAGAGTTACTACCATACATATATTGCTTTCTGACAATATTTAAATCCTTAAGCATACAAAAAGAAAGTAATTCACCAAGGTTATATCTATATATGGGATGTGTGTGTCTGCATGTGTGTGTTGTACACAAGCAAGTACACATCTATCACTGTGGTTTAATATTAAACAGTAAAAAACTACCTCCTCTGATTTTTAGAACTAAAAAAGCCAATGAAGTACTTGCTAAATGAAAGATTACTGTCCTCTCAAAAATATCCCCCAAAAGATTAAAAATAGCAGTAAAGGAAGCAGTCAAAATCTGTGACACACACAGATCAATAACTACTTCTAATAAGAACATGACCCTTGTCTCTCTGCTCTGTTGGGACAAGAGGCGGAATCTAGCAGTTGGCAGTGAGCCACGTAATCTTATCCTCTACCACCACACTGGCTCAGGTGACCCCATCGCCCCTCTGCGGGGTCCCAGCCAGCCCCCTTCTAATCCAGGGCACTGCTTGCCTCAAGCTAGGGGGCAGCTGGGATGGTGTGAGGTGGTAGCTCAGTGACTACCTGCCCACTAGCTGACCAGTTATCCAGCCTAGGGCTCAACTCCCTGGTCTATAAAGTGAACTAACCTGCTGTCCTGTGAATTACCAGGAGTTTCCATTTTAGGAATTCCACATCCATTTTCCCAAGATTTTGAGAACTTTCTGAAATGTGACTTTTATGTATCTAATTTTTTAATGACATTTCTTTATATGATTAATGATTTAAAGAAATATATGTGACCAAAAGAAATAATAAGAATAAAGGAGCCAAACGTTTCCAGCAATTCCTTTATTCCCTACTTAGGCATTCACACTATTAGATAAGGAAGGAAGGAAACTAACTCCATTAACCCAAAGCTGTGCAAATTCCCATTATCAAGGACTCTTACTTGATGCCCTGGGAAGGAAGGAGGTCATGGACTCCGTGATGCTGGGGTCCACCCACCTGGTTGCTCATGGTCTCCGTGTGTGTGCAGCAGTATGGTGAGGGGCAGGCCCACGCGCCTGGACCTTCCCCCCACGGCCACATTCTGCCCAAAGGCCTCAATTCCTTCAAGTACAGAGTCTGAATTAAATGCAGCGTGCATCTGAGCAGTCAAGTGAAGTATCTTTAGAAAGCTTTAAATCTGAATGACATGGCTTCTCTCCTGCATGCTTGAATTCAATTATTTATCGGTATTTCCTTTTACGCTTCTTGGATTTGTCACTTATTTCCATTCTGATTATATCCCACTTAAAAACCACAAACACCTTCAAGTTACCATTAAATTACTTTTAAACACTGCAATTCACATGAAGAGTTAGAAAGGAAGAGTCTTACTATACATTAGCTACTAATTATAAAATATGCCAAATAACAAAACCAGACTTCACAGGCAAAGGCAGGATAAATAAGGTAGGCAGAGGGCATTTTCCACAAAGCTCATGTACTTTTTACTCCATAGGAAAGCGCTAAACTTAGAGATCTGGAAGGCTGCAAAAGATAAAGCTTGCAGGTTTAATGTGCCCTAGCTCTTCTGGGTTCAGTTCTTCATAAGTAAAAGAAGAAGTCAGAACTATGGTTTTTCCAGTACTAATATCCTAAATGTATGATCCTATCATCTGCTTTCTCTTGGAAATTTTTTGCCAGTTGGAAAATTGCAGCTTAAAGAGGCAAAAATGCTAGAGAAATGGCAGGAAGGGTTACAGGAAGATCCCTACCTCCGGGCAGGCAGCACTGCAGGTGACTGGGCAGGGTTCACAGTGTGGTGACCAGCTCTGTACACCCGAGAGGGCGAGCAGGACTGTGCAGACATAACTCAAGGGGAATCCTTATAACAGGAGCCTGGGAACAGAGGTGATTCCTGTATGACCTGCACATTATAGTAGTAAGGAGAAATGTAATATGCATCCATTTTGGAAAGCCTTCATCAAAATGCACGAAATTTAGTTTACATGTAGGGAGCCATAAATGTTACCTGGAAAATCCATCCCTTAAGACTTGCAACTGCAGTCACCTGAAACTTGGCACGCGCTCTTGATCTCATTTTATTTTGGATTCTTTTTGATTTCTATAGTGTTATACCTGTTATAGACTGAAGTTTTATAGTTTATCATGCCCTACCCCTTCTACAGGACTGAGGTAGTTCCATCAAAGCAACGGACAAGTGCTCAGTTTAGCCACTGACACCTATGTGCCGAGACCCCAGGTTACCGACCCGTCCTTCTGATGATCTCCCACTCAGCCCCGGTAGCGGCAGGGAGGAAGGAAGGCTGGTCCAGGCACAGGCTCCCCACACTGATGACGTGAAACCCATCCACGTCTTTTCCCGGGGCAATTCCACTGCACACTGTTCATTCATCCACATGATCTGAGAAGGAAATAAAATGGTCTCTCTTAAACCGCTGTGCTGTGAAAACCTGGAACATGAAACATGGGACCTGCAGTCAGGTCACGGATGACTCAGCTCCAGGAAGACATGCAGTCATCACTCTCCTCTGGCCACCAAAACAGTGAGCCAGGTGCTTGTGGCTGGCGCTGGGATTCACTGCTACCGGAGCCTGTGTTTCTATGGGCCCAGGGAGCTAGGCTGGAGAAAGGGGTCTCGTGCGAGGTAAGACAGCCCCAGGGAGAGCTGAGAGAGGCTGGGCCTGGGGTTTTTACCTCAACAAGTGTGCTTAGAGGGTTTAAGTCCTACATGCATGATCTTATAAGAATAATAAAGCAATCAAAAAGCAAATTAAACATCTGAACAGTCACTGAAACATTCTTTAAATGGTGTTTTTCCACTACAGGAAATGTCCACTAATAAGCTCCTATTAAGAACTTTGTGTACCACACATTAAAAGGGCTTCACCAGGGTAAAAAAAAAGTCACAGTACCATTGGTTCCTAGCCTTGTCTTGAATTACATAATACGTAAATCTCACACACATGCATGTGCACACACAATGAAACCTAAAATGTCACTATATGAGAGGAAAAGGACAAACCTGAATGAGGGAATTAAAGAAGACGGGATGCTAACGATCTCATTTTTAAAAGTAAGTATAGAAACATAAAGTATAAATATATATTCTATACAGAGCAGCTTAGGTCACCACTAAGCTAACAACTAAATCATGTGCCCAAAATATTAAAATAAAATGTATTTGGTATGTACATCTACTGCACAATGGTTGCTGATTAGACATAACCTTTTAAAACTTTATAAAAGCATGAGTTAGAACTGTTCCTAAATAGCTATGTCTTCAAGCAGGGTGGCATGCCCCTCTAACCCCAGGACTGTGAGAGGCTGAGGCTGAGGCAGGAGGATCATGAGTGTGAGACTAGCCTGGGAGATCCTGCAATTTGGTAAAACCTGTTTCAAAGTAAAAAGCAAAAAATTAGGGCTGGGGAGGTAGTTCAGTGCAAAAGGCTCTGTGTTCAACCCCTCGGACCAGCAAAAAATGAAGAAAAAAACAAACCAACCCCCAGCTATGAGTAATGTTTTTTGTCTTACATCTGTGTACTCTAAAGATAACTATTCTAAATAGATCCAATTTACCATCACTTCACCAGTCCTTTAAATACATCAAAGAGTCACCTGAATCATTTTCACATAGAAACTGGGTTTTTGAAATATCCCTCCATTCAACAGTCTCCCATTTCCAAAGACAACATTTGTTCTAGAATATTCTATAAAAGTAAACTTGTTTTCTCTGAAGCCAAAAGAACATTATAAAAACCATTCTAAATTACATGCTTAATTCACTTTTTAAATAAAAAGCAATGGTTTTAACAACCCGGATGGTGACTGTCCCCGTGGTGATGTGGTGGTGCAGGTCATGTTTTAGTGAACTACCATTCAGGACATGGCCGTCTTTCACAACCAAATCAAAAGCTTCGTAAGTGTAAACAATAACCACATTTGAAAATTCCTTTCTTTTTTTAAAAAGGGCTCAGATTAGTTTCTTGATAAGAGCAAAATCAACTAATATATATATACGGGCTGAACTACTGACTCAGGGACTTAAAAAGGACTTTTGTAGATCTTAAGAGCCATCTTATCAAGGAGCCCAGTTACCCTGAATTCTACCCTCTCCTGGTCCTTGCCGCCCTGTTCACTGCAGCTCGTGCTGGAGCGGTACCAAATAACTCATGTCACACGTCAGATGAAATGCTTGAAATGGAAGTATCTGAAAAAGCCCCTGAAAATCTGATAGTCAGAACTAGACACTGGTTACAGGCCTGTTTTTTTTTCTGTTCTGTACTTCTTTGTCTTCTTTCATTGCCGTCTTCTCCCTCTCCTCTCCTCCTCTTCCTCCTTCTCCTCTTCCTTTTTCTTCCTTTTCCACTTTTTCTTTTTTTTTTGCTGGGATGGATGGTAGAGATGCAAACCAGGGCCTTCGTATACCAAGCACATGCTCTATCACTTCTGAGCTTAAACAACTTCAACTCAAGTCTTAACCTAGATCACTGTTTCAGAACAATTTTGTCTCAAGCTACTTAATTATTGGTAGTTAAAAAGTGATGTATGGACTTACACAAAGTGTGACACAAGGATTCATAAACATTGACATTACTTAGCCTAAAAGTATACAAAAGTATAATTCAAATCTATTAACTCAAGTATAGATTAAATTCTTAAAAATTTTTTTAAATTTTATTTTAAAGATAATGAAACCCAACAAAACGAAGCAGACTAGATCCGATCAAAACAAAGCAGTGAAAGTGGTACAGAACTTCAAAGCAGGATAACAGGCAAACAACAATGGTTACCATAGTATGTACCATTATCTTCACAATAGTTGTCCATTCCATCAGATATAGCAAAATCAAACCAAAACAAAACAGAATAAAACCAATCAAAACAGAATATTGAGTAAAGCAAAACAATTAATTGGAACAAAACAAAACAGTGAGAACAATATTGGACTTCAAAAACAAGACAGAAGGAAATTCCCCATCTTTGCTATATGTCATACTGTGATTCTCCCTGTAGATGCTCAGACCGCTGGCCCCAGGCCCACAAAGCCAACCAAACACACAGGCACTCAGCTGCTTTCTGTGCCTCAGTTGCAATCAAATCAGCCTGTCCTCCGACCAGCTGGTTGCTTGGGGCGGGGGCCAGCATGCTCATGGAAGGCGCTTTTCTCTTCCAGCCCCGGCCCGTGCAAGGGTTGCCCAGCTTACCAGAAGGGCTGGCTGCTTGGCCGGCTCCTCCCAGTCCCACAAGAATAGAAATTTCACCAGCATCCTTTTGCAGAAAAGATCTACCTTTCAACACAGAACGTAGAGAACACAGCAATAACTTTAATTAGCATGCTTAAATTTGAATAATGATGTACAATGACCTTCATAGTTAGTAGGGTCCAAAATAGAAAATATCATCTTTATTTGGAAAATGAAGCTCACAGTTTGAGACTCAAGCCAGTATCAACTTACTACTGCAAGAAGCGTAGGGGTTAGAACTCAAACCCATGTTGGCTTGCTCTAAAACTAGTTTTCAGTCTGCATGGTACAGAGGTCATGCTACATACTAACCATTTTCAAAAAGTAAAATCAGAGAGGCCTCCCCTCCCCCAAGGCTCGTAAGATACATGATAATCCTAAACTGCTCCAAGGAATGTACTGTTTCTTCTAAGGCTTCAAGTACAACTCCTTCTGGAGTGAATAATACCCATCTAAGCAGATGCAAAGGAAAACACTGCACGGCCCCTGTTCTCTCCTTGTGAAACGTCAGTAAGGGAAATAGAGCCTGTGCTTCTAGCTATGACACAAACTGCCCTGAAGTAACTGCTCCCACTGCCCACTCCGTCCATCCTGCCGGGCAGCACGGTCTCATGGGAACAGGAAGCCATGTGTCCTGTCCTCTAACCTAACCACTTCTCCATCTCCTCCTCTCCTCACCGTGTGCCATGGTCCTTTCCAGCCCCTGCCTGCCCGCCACACTGGCCGTAGCAGGCCCTCCTGCTCTCCACGCCGCAGCTACGCACCATTTCTGCACTGCCATCTCTCAGGACGATTCCCCACACCCCTTCCCAATCATCACTTCCTACTCATTCCCTAACACGTGGATCGACTGCCAGCTGCTTCCTCCTCACAGACTGAAACGGGACTGTTTCCCTGGGCTCTTCCACATCAGCTCGGCTACTTGATCGCACTATTGAGTTCTTATTCTCTGTCTCTGAATCCCATAAATGTGAGGATTCAGGACACAAACCTTGTGTGATGATACAGATTCGCGTCTCCATCTCAGTTAACAGCGACCTCCTCCCTCTGTGCTAATCATCAAAATATCCTGAAGTTGTGGTAAACACTGTTCTTCTTCTCATCTGCATACAATCCTTTGGGAGATGCCCGAGCGCTTCCTCGTATTACATCTCACCCTCCCGCAGTTTCACCAGCCCAGACTCTCCTCTAGCTGAGTGGACATTTTCCCTCCTGTGAATTCCTGAGGCAGCCTCCTAATTAATTCCGGTTGCTATGTCTGTACCCATATCTTCTGTTTGCAAACGGCACCAAAGATAGACTTTGGAAATGCCTGGTGGCTCCCCCAGGGGTGCTCAAACACCCGCATCGGGGCCTGGTCTCTTCATTTACTCCTGGTGACTGTTTTCATCTTTTACACGGGTCCCCTCGCTGTCCCTCAAAAGCATCACTCTAAGCCTTTTTGATTAAGCCTTCTGCCTGCCCGGAAAGCTTTTTAAAGACAAAATAAACCAACCAAACAAAAGACAAAAACTGTCACCCTAACTAAGCCCCTTTCTTCCTTCAAACGTCTCCTTAAATGTCACTTTTTTGGCAATAGTCCCACAATTTTGATCACACTACTTAAAAATATGAGTTCCAACTGTAATAATGGTGAAGCAGCTCATATCAGACCCAACCTCCCTGTCTTGCTTACTTTCCTTTCCTTGCTAGGACAAAACACCCAACACCCAAAATAAAGGAAGGAAAGGTTTATTTAGCTCACTGTTTGTGGAGGTTTCAGTCCATAGCAGCTGGCTCCAAGGCAGGGTGGCACGGCACAGGGGCAACACTTCAAGGTAGAAGACAGCAAAGCAGCAAGAGCGAAAAAGGGGAGAGAACAAGCCTCTTCTCCTCCCTTACATTGTACATAATGTACATTGTACCTTGAGGCTGCGGGTGGGTGAGATGTAATATGAGGAAGCCCTGGCATCTCCCTTACATTTGCACAGGGTGAGGATATTTACAAAGAAGGAATCCTGGCTCCCTGCTGAGTCTCTGGGTTAAACTTCTAAGCTTCTCAAGTTGACACAATGTATCAACCATAACACTGCCACAGAAAACAACTACAAACTTTGGAAAAATCATTAAAAACACAACTATAGGGGAAAAAATGAAGAGTCAATCAAAGATAAGAGAGTGAACATCTACAACAAACAAACATCACTGAAAGTTTCCCATTTTGGAGGCTTTTTTAGCTGCAGGACAATCAGAACTTGGAGAGAAATCTACCGTCCCAGTTGTTAAAGTACTCAAGGGTGACACGTGGGCTAACCTACCGGTTCATTCACCATGAGCCCATAGGAGGTGGCCACCGGGCATGGCCCAGAAGGCTGCAGCCTTGTCCCCAGCTCCTCCCTTCTCTCGCTGCTTCCTGGATGTCATGGTTGAGCACTGTGCCCTCTGCCATCCTCTTTCTGCCTTGGGGTCAGTCAAAGATGGACTGAAACAAGCCAAGATAAACCTCCCCTTCTTCAAGCAGTGGGTGTTGGGTATTTTGCCCTAGGAATGAGGAAAGTAACCAAGACATCCGACTTAGTAGTAAGATACTGAACCTTTTCCCTCAAGGTCAGAAGAGAAGGGGGTATATCCATCGCTACCATTTCTACTTCCTGTTTACGGGAGATCCTAGCTAGTGTAATAATACAAGCAAAATAAAAAGGAGACATGGAACTTACAAAGGAAGGCGTAAAACCCTAGTCACAGATACAGTAGTTGTTTGGGCTGAACACCCTAAAGAATTTATGAAACAGTCAGAAGTAATAAAGTAAAGTTAGTAAGATCACAGATCTCTGTATATTCACATACAAGCAGAAACAATCAGAGAATGAAAATTTAAAAATGCTAAACATGCAGAATAAATTTTTAAACTTGAGGGTGACTTCTATAAGAACTATAAAAAAATGAGCGTTGACTTAAATAAATGTACTGTGTTCACGAGCTGGAAGACTCGATAATGTCGTCAGTTATCCCAGATTGACCTATGCATTTACTGTCATGGTGTGTTAGCTTTCGGTCAGTGTGGCAAAACATCTCTCAGTAGCTCTGTGGGCTGGTACAAGCTTTAGTATGTGGGATTCTGGGGTAGAGTCAGGGTCTAAACTATGGCATGTGGCAATTTAATGGGAGAGGAAAAGCTTTTCAACACATAGTACTTTAATTGCTAGACAGCCATGGGGGTGGGGGTTCTAACCCTCATACCAAAAAATTAACAAGAAGTCAACTCAAGTTTCACACAGAAATATTAACAGGAAACCAATTATAAACTTCATAAAGGCTAAAACTATACAATTACTGAGTGAAAATGTCAAAGAATATCTTTGTAGGCTACTTTTTTCAGACTATGAAATGTATAAAACATAAAGAAAAAAATTAGACTTCAGGAAAATCAAAACCTTAGGCCCATCAAATGACACTTTTAAGATATTGGGAGGAAATATTTGTTAAACATATGTCTGACACAGACTTAGTATTGCAATATATAAAGAACACATACAACTTAACCATTAAAATGTGTAACTTTTCTAAATAAGCTGAATATTTAAAGAAGAAAGATATTCTGATGGATAATGTTTATGTGAAAAAATAAGATCACTGGCCACTACAGGGAAACGGTGACAGGTAAGGACAGGGCCTGACTGGGGAGCGTATGAAGAAAGTTCCTCAGATGATGAAAATGTTCTATATTTTGATACAGCTTTAAGTTACATAAAAGTTTGTATTTTCCAAAAATATGGAATAGTACGCTTAGAATGTATGCATTTCAACTTCACCTAAAAGCCTAAGGACCGAATTTGTGAATGATACTCACTCTGAAGTTCCAGGAGTTCAGTGTGTGTTCCTACATTCCTGGGATGGACCGAGGGATGTGCAGATGGACACTTATGTGACAAAGGAAACACAGCAAAAGATTAAGAACTACGGAACCCAGGTTGATGGCATCTGAGTGCTGATCACCTTACTCTTTACATTTATCTGTAGGCCTGAAATTTTTCACAATAAACTTTTGGGTTAGAGAACAAAAATTGAACCATTTTCCAAAGTCCTCATTTCATGTTGTACTTTTTTTTCTATTTTCCCACAGCTAGTATCTTCTAAAAATATAGCTGCTTACTTATTACTTAGGGGAACTATCAGCAATAGTATGCATGTATGTTTGAGTGTGTGGGATTGATAACCATGTTGCTAAGTTGTTACTGGATCATTGAACTTCTTTGCAGCCTCACTGTTTGAATGTCCACTTTGTATGCTTTAATTTTGTAACTTTAACAACTAGGTCTAAAAGACAATATGTAATTTATCAACTAGTGATTTCTTACTGCTTTTTTTTCTGAAATTCTGTATTGTTTCTACCCCTTTTTCTGTTTTGCTTTTTTTTCTTTAAATAAAAAAATTACTTATTATGTTTATTTTTTATGCTACCCGATATTCCACAAGGACAGAAATTTTTGTCTTACTTTCTTCAGTAATACATTCCACAGCCAAATCATAGTGCCTGGAAAATAGAAGGCACTCAGTAAATAGCTATTAAATAATAGACTACTCTTATCTTTCACTTACAGATGAAGCAGCTAAGGAAAATTTAGTGGACAACTGGGAACAATTAGCATTGGTTACTATAAGGAAAAAATGCCCAATCCTTCTATACTCTCACACCCTTCTTTTCAAAACATAAAGAAAAACAAAGGTATGTTTCACTAAAATCTTTGTTGATGTCTTTGCATGTATATTTTGAATGTCACACTATTACATCCTCCAATATAAATTTAAGGTAAAAGACTCATATTTATTTTTTCATTTATTGCTTCCTTTCAGGACCTAAAAAAAACATTCCAGGCAAAGTTTTATGCTACTAGGTTAAAGTCCACACTCACAGTACGGGTGTAGGAGCCCCTAGAAATTCACTCATTTATTCACTCAACAAATACTTGCATGTGCCCAATGGAGGCTTAGGATAGGTAAGTGAGCCGAACGACAGAACTCTTGCCCTCTGGAACTCACATGCTGATGGGATAATGTCTGCCTGATCAAATGATTTAACTATAGTTTCTCAATGGATTCCATTGCATATTTCTTTAAGTCATGCTCGCTGCTCTGAAGTCCATAAATGCTCTCTGGGTTCTAGATTAAGTTTCGAGACACTTCCCAGGTGCCCAGCACTGGTCCAACAGCATCCCTGGGCTGTTTCATCATCAGAGGTGAGAGGACGGAAAAGGAATGAGTGTCTCTACCACCTCTTGGGCTACTCCACCCCGCGTCTGACAATGCTTGACGCTTACAGGTGGACAGGGAGTGCTCTCTAGGCCAGCGGGCAGGGTCTGGCTCCCCACCCTGCCTCAGCCTCCTTCTCCTACAGCCCAGAAACCACCAACGAGGTCCCAGACAGGCTGACGTAGGCTGAGGAAAACATACACACCCTGAGAAGCCTGTTCACCTTTGCCTTGTGTGATTCCCTTGAGCCAGCTAAGTACCGGGAGAGCCTGAAAGTGCCTGTCCTCTGAAGCAGTGTTGAAAACACCTCGGTTTATTAGCCCCTTGGTTTCCTGGGCACTGAACACATTCACGTCTACTGAGTACACAGTACTGACCTCAAAGTAGGCCATGTTCTACAGAGGAGAGGGTTTAGCTAAGGGAGCACGACAGACCCAATGGAGCATCTATCAAACCGACAAGAGGAAAGGAAAAGCACTGCACTGTGGGTGGCTAGCATCCAGACTCCTCACGGACAGCAAGTTAGTCCAGGGTTATTTCCTAGCTTTCCCCTTGTCCTGGTGCCGGACACAGCCACACCCAGATTGAATTCCAGGAAAATACCTGTTGACCTAGCAAGTGAATAGGAACAGTGCTGTCCTCTACATAGGCCTTTCAAAGACTTTTTATGGAGAAATAGCCAATATTCCAAGGGTCTTTTTTACTGTGGTAAACCCTTTGTTAGCATTTCAAGCTGAACACAAATGAGAACAGATGAGGATAAAAATTACCTATGAGACTCTATATTTCTAAAGTGGATAAATGACGTGTGGCAAAGACTTTGTTTCTATGGAAGATGTAAATAATGTCAAGAAGCATTTGAAGCAAAATCTATTTGAAATCTCATCTATCTTCTTTGAATGAACCTCAAATGTATCAAATAGATAAATCATAATTCTTAGTTCATGACACAGCCTCAGTATTGGTCCAAACATGGTATAATTTTACTTAGTTATTTTTCACAATAAATTAGGCCTAATAATAGTCTCCCTTCTACTTTCATGCCATCTATTTTAGATACCTCATGCTAGGAAAATCACATGATGCTTATTTCTCTGAGACTGTTTATTTTATATAATAGGATGCAAGGGTCCATTTTCTTAAAACTGACTTAATTTCATTTTTCTTTATGGCTGAATAATGTTCCACTGCTATGCACATATGTATATGTGTATGTATGTATCACAGTTTCTTTGGAGAAAAATAGAGGACTGAAAGGGGGTAGTGAGGTAGAAGGAAAGATCATAGAGAAGATGGAAAAAAGTTACTAAATATATATAGTTAATAAGAGATCATAATGTTGATATGAATCTACTGAGGTGAACAGGTATCTACTCTACTCCACTAAATGAAATAGTATGTTATGAAATAATATATATGGCCTTGCCTATTTTTTATTTTCAAAAATATACTAATTTGAGGAAAAATGACACAGTAGCAATCAGCAGCAAAATTCAGTTTTTCTGGGACTGGTAACCAAAATGCCTGGAAAATAGCAAGTTGGGAAAGCAAAATAAAGAAGTAAATCCCTGAGAACCAGAGGGAGCTGACGGGAAAATGAGAAGCTTCAGAGAAGTGGCAGAAATGGAGCATAAGGCAGAGAAGAGAATGCAGCAGTGCAGAGAGCTGCACCAGCTCCTGAGGTGAGTCCTGCCGCCCTGCCCAGGAAGGTTCAAAAAGGCCAGCGGACCCAGGGAAAAACGATGGACCGAGCCAGCAGTACTACCCCAAGACAAGCCCGTGGCTAATGTAAACTGTGAACGTGCCATGGGACTGGGCTTTGGAAGTAACCCCTTCCCCATGGCAGGCTGAGCTGGTGAAGCCCAGACCAGCGCCTGCCACACATTGCAGTGTTTAATCCAAAGCCACTTGGGAAGAGGTTGACTGTTTAGGGTGCAGTCACAGAACCACCACAGGGCGGCCTCACCTCAGGGCTTCTGGTGTCCCCCTACCACAGCAACCAGGTGGGAGGTCGATCATAAGACAACCGCAGAGTGATGCACGCGAGACACAGACCCCTCTCAGAAGTCAGAGGTTAGGCCAGGAAGGATGCAGAGGCCCTACTCTCAGAGGCGGAAAGCCAGGCTGGTCACGGGTGGCTTTCAGAGGTGGCTGGGTCTGAAAGGTGGCATTAAGTCCAGCAGTCTGCTCGAACTGCTTCTCTGCTGCCCACATCCAGCACAGAACTCAGGGACTTGCTTGCATTCCCTGTTTACCAGCGAAAGCAAGGATGTGCCTGGCTTAGACAGCGGACACAGCCTGGGCGTAAGGACAGAGGGACCTCTGGCCTCAAGAGGGGCACCTCACAAACCCACAGGCGATAGAGCTAGGAGGGTGAAGCCATGACTTGGCAGAGATCGTCCCCCTTCTAACTGCACTTCAAAAATGAGTGAGCTGCCCAGGATGTAGCTCAGCAGCACAGCACCCCCCTGGCAAATGCAAGGCCCTGAGTTCAATTCCTGGTACCAAAAAAGCTGGAGACTTCTTAGGAAGCAGCATACTTACAGGGTAGGTGGGCATCTCTGGCTGCCTACTGTGGGGGCTCTGTCATGGGTCCCCAACTAGGAGAAAGGTGCTGGCATTGCTTCTCTGGGTAAAGGTCTGCCACTCGCTACTTCTGTGGATTCACATGACTACAAGTTCACCCAGTTTCCTTAACTCTAGCAGGGGATCACAGCTACTTGCAAATCCTTGACTGCAGAAGTGGTCCTCCTGTACTGGCGGGTGGTCATCCACGTTGACTGAGGGACACAGATGGAGTGTGGGCACCTGCCAAGATCACGTTACCAAATATACATGAAGGAGGAAGGAAGGGGGCACCTGCCAAGATCAGCTGACTCAACCCAGGCCATTAATATGGTGACAGATGCCACTGCCAGATTTCCCTCACATCCTCCTTAATGCGAATCACAGACACAAATAAGAACCTTGCAGTTAGGCTCCCAAGTGTTAAATGAGCCAAATTGACACTTCCTAGGCTTAGATCTGAATGCTTTCACACACCGTTCATAACTTAACCTTCTTAAACAAAAGTCACTGTGTACCAAACCCCACACAATGACAAATGTTGACAGCAAAATCCCAGTGGCATCAAGCTTCTGGATATTACAATTGTCCATTCATTACTTTCATTTGCAAATGATGTCACTGGTTCTCAGTTTTAAAAGATGATTATTCCATTTTTTGTTACTTACTATACAGATGCATATTCCGTAACAGATTTAACTTCCATTGTAACATCCGTTTAACAGGCGTAACTCAATAAAGGTTAAAAGCAAATAAAATACCTGCTTAGGAGGAAGAATAACATGAATAACAGATTTGTCTCTCACCTTGACCAAACGGTCACTGACTGATGCTGACAGAACTTGCACACAGTCAGTACAGGCTATGGACACGTCTACCTGGGGTCTTCCTATTCCGCTACAGCGTGAGGACCAGTGACAGGACAGCAGTGCAGATCCCAGCGCTGCCCGTCTTCACCAGTGCTGCAAGCTCTTGACATAACCAGAGCTCCAGCTGCACCAGAGCCAGCATCTGTCCACAAGGCACAATTCTACCTCTGTTTCCTTCTAACCCTGGGAAAGTGTGAGCTACTTACACAATCTGTTTAATCTGATGCAACCCTGTCTTCCAATGTTAGAACTGTGAATTTAGTTAAAACTTCTTTAACTTAAGACATTGCTCTAACTTTTAAAAAATAATATTTCTAATCATGAAATAATTTGAAATCTAGATTTATAACCATGTGACACTACTCCTTTATACTTATTAAATAATCCACATAAATCTTTCTGTGACAGGAATTATGTTTTTTATTTTACAGGTGGGGGGAACTATGCCCCCAGAGAAATTTAAGTAAATTGATCAGTATCACCGGTGAGTAAATGAGAGCCCCCCCCAGGCCCCAAACCCAGGCCATGTGATTCCAGAGTCTGCGCTCTGAATCTATGCCAACTTATACTGCCTTTTACACTACTGCAAAGCAATCACACATTTCTAGCGTCCACATTCTGCCCAGCTAATACTGACCCACGAAGGGAAGTGTTAGTGATTTGGGACCCTGGGCTGGATATCAATCAACCTGGATTCAAATTCCAGCTTAGTTACTCAGAAGTTCAGTGATCTTGTGGAAAGTTAGCTGCCAACTGTTTCTAATACTACTTCAGGAAAACATACATAATAATAGCTCCAACTCCACAGGATTACTGAGTATTCGATGAGTTGATAAATGTAAAGCACCTGACATAATTCTTAGTGTAATAGATGTTAGCCATTATTACTTCGTACATGTGCTATTGGCTCTTCAGCTAGATAGAACACTATCCTTTCTCAGAGCATCCAACATTTGTTGTGGTCCCTTCTTACCCTGCGCTGAGACAGGAGTCAAGAGAAGTCCCTGGTACAGACAGATCACCAGTGCCATCTACAGGCAAATGGATGACAAAGATGCCAAATGAAGAACTGCTTATAAAGGGGTGAAATTTGTACAGATATAAATGTGATTTTGATAAATGAATCAAATCCAAAGTAGTTAGAAATCTCTTGTGAGCTAAATATAATAGTTTGGGAAATTTATTTTTTAAATGTTTTAATTGATAAAAATGACATGTGTTTTTGGTAACGTGATATTCTGAAACATGTTTATGTTATAAACTGGCTTAAATTAGTCTAACACAGTCAACATATCATACGCTTATTTTTGTGGTGAGAATCTGTAAAAATCTATTTTTGCAGCATATGATATGTTGTCAACTATAGTCACTACTTTGTACCACAGATCTCCAGAACTTAGCGAGTGTACTCAAAATTTTGCATCCCTGGCTGACCTCTCCACACACACACAAATGCACACACACCCTGGTCCCCAGGCCCTGGTGACCACCACTCTATCTGGTTCCTTGAGTGTGACTATCATGAGTGAGACCATGCATATCTATCTCCCACGCCTGGCTTCTTTCACTTAGCATAACACAGTCCTGGGGCGGCTCTGCTGTTGCAAAGCCAGGATGGAGCTCCTTTGGGAAAGCAGTGTCCACTTCGGCGTGTGGACTACATTTCCCTCATTCGTTCACCTGCTGGTGGACACTTACCTTTGTCACTGTGGGTAATGCTACAGTAAACATGCAAGGATAGATGTTTTTTTGACAAACTGATTTTGTTTCTGTTGGATAGCCACCCAAGAGTGGAACTGCTGTAACATACGGCCGTTTTAGTTTTAATTTTGTGAGAAACCTCTACACTGTTTCTGCTAATGGCTGCACTAGCTTATAACCTCCACAGCAATGCACAAAGGCTCTCTTTCCTCCGCATCCTTGCCAACACTTACCTTTTGCTTTCATGGTTGTAGCCACCCTAATGCCTCACTGTGGTTTTAATTTAAATCTCTCTGATGCTGATGTGGTTGAGCATTTTTCTAACGTACCATTAGCACCATGGTTTTAATTTGATTGACCCTAATCATTAGTATATGTTTGTCATCAACATGTCTTCTTTGGGAAATATCTATTCAGGCACTTTGCACATTTTAAAAATCAGGTTTTTTTTTTTTTTTTTTGCTATTGAATTGAGCTCCTTATATATTTTGTATACTGATCCCTTATCAGATGTATGAGTCACAAATATTTTCTCCCATTCTATACGTTGTGTGTCTTCATTCTGTTGATTGCTTCCTATGCTATGTGTAAGTGTTTTGGTTTAATGCAATCCCTTTTGTGTATTCTCACTTTTACTGCCTGTGGTTTTGGCCCAGACAAATCAAGACTTTTCCCTCTAAGTTTTCCCCTACTGGTTTGCAGTTTCAGATCTACATTGAAGCGTTTTGCATTGGTATCTGCAGAATGGATGGTACTTGTATACTTTGTATCCCTGTGCATGTATCCAGTTTGTATCCCTGTGCATGTACCCA
>PVLA01010768.1:0-59982 GCA_004027455.1 Hydrochoerus hydrochaeris
CTTTAGATTAAGTTAATAGGAAATTAAGGATGATTACCATACTACATCCTGTTATTTTTGGGATTACTCTCTGTGCCCTCAAATCTAGTACAAGTAGAATGACTGGAACAGAATATAATACATCTAAGCAGAGTAGTGTGAGTAATGTGGGTTTTAAATCCTGGTGCACTAATAACAATATAGTGTATCGAGGCCATCTATGTTAGAGTTTCTAGTTATCCTTCACTGCCTCATTTCTGCTATGCTATTTTTCTGCCTGTTTGTCTACTTTTCTCCTTCATTCTACTGCCTGCCCCACTCATTGAGGCCTTTCTGCCACTGTTTCTAAAATCTTGGTATTTTTTTTCTCTCTCTCTAGAATGTCCTGCAGTATTCTCTGTAGGGTTGGATTGGTGGTCACAAACTCACCCAGTTCCTCTTTGTCATGGAAGCATCTTGTTTCTCCACTAATTTCTAGTGACAGTTTTGCAGGGTACATCAATCTGGGCTGGAGGTTATTTTCTTTCAGGGTTTGGAATACTTTGCTCCAAACTCTTCTTGATCTGATGGTCTGTGTCAAGAAGTCAGCCATGATTCTGATGGGTTTACCTTTATAGGTAATCTGTTTCTTTTCTCTGATGACTTTTAATATTCTGTTTTTATATTGAATTTCTGGTATCTTGATTATTATATGTCTGGGTGTAGCTCTGTTTTGATTGTAGGTGGCTAGAGTTCTGTATGCCTCGCATAACCGAATGTCATTTTCTTTTCCCATGCTTGGGAAGTTTTCCTTAATTATTTCCATGGATAGCCTTTGTAATTCACCTGTATGTATTCCTGCTTCTTCTTTCACGTTTCTTATTCTTAAATTGTAGATTCCCTTGTCATCTTCTGGCCTTTGTATTGTTACTGCCCATTTCCTTGTTATTTTTAAGAGAACTTTCCTTTCATTATCACACTGCAAACTTGTCTTCAAGTTTTGATTATTGTTAGTTTCTTTTAAGGAGTTTTTCCAGCTTTCAATGGAGTTTTTAATTTCCTTGTAGTCTCTTTGAATCTGCTTCATTTATTCTATTTTTTCTTTATATTCTTTATTGAATGTTTCTCTTCTTTTTTTGTGTTCCTCCCTTTTTCCATCTGTATCATCCTGAGAGATGCTTCCTGAGAGATTTCTTTTATTACTCTACTCATATCCTGCTTTACCTGATTTAATATTTCAGTTTTGAGCTCATCTACAAGGTCCTGAAGATATCTCTTAATGTCCATTGAAGCCATGTCTGATGTTGTGTGTTTGTCACCCTCAGTCTCCCTTTTTTCCCTTCTCCTGGATCAGTGCTCTCAGGGTTCTGGGCTGGGGGCCTCCTCCCGCCTCTCTCTCCTGTCATGGCCCTGGCTTCCTCTATACAGGTTACAGTGCAGGTTCCAGCCCCCTTTCCTGTTGGCCACATTTCCTCTGAAGCATGCTGGTGAGGGACCTCCACCCTCTCCTGCCTGCTCTTGTCACTGAGGTGTAAGCAGTGGCTGTGTATGCCTACCCCTCCCCTCTGGGCCAGCCAAACTTCAGGTACCTTCACCAGGTTAGTGTGTGCTAGGCACAGGGAATCGATTTGGGACAGCTCATTTTGTTCTGGCCAGGGGCATGGTCCAGTCCAAGCAAATCCCATGAATCTACTCTGGGGAGGGAGGAACCAACTGAAGTCACTGTTGCTCCCAGTTCAGGCTCCTCCTGCCCAATTCCAACATGTCGTCCATTTTGTCGCACCTTCCCATGGAGGGGGTCTCATTCCCTGCACTGACCATGGATTAATTTACCAGCTCTGCTCTCCATTGGGCTCACCAACCCCCGACTTCAGTGCTGCTGTACTTCCTGTTAGTGGTGGTGGGAATGAGTTAGGGCGGCTCTGCCTGCCCATGCAGATTCAAGCTGGTTCAGACTTGGTGGGTCTCCGTGATCATGCTGTGACCTGTAATTTTTAGCTGTTTCAGTTGTAGTCCTGAAGTTTTTGACAAGCTTTTTTATGTTTTAATTTCTTCCTGTGTCAAGTGGATCCATCTCCCTCTGTCTGGGTCTCTCCAGGGTGTTTTATTCTGGCAAATGAGTTGTTTCTCCCTGGAGGCTTTGTATTTTGTTGCTCACTGATCAGCCATCTTGTCTTCTTCCTGAAACAAACCAGTAGAATGAGGGGATGGGTCCCAGGGCTCCCCATGTCCTGCCAGCTCATCCACTCCTGCCCGCCCTGGATGTGCAGATACTTCCAGTGCATGAAGTGTGACTCATCTCTGCAGGACACCTGGGGCAGCTGTACTCTTAACCCAGAGAGCCCTCATTGCTTCTGGAAACATTGCTGGCTGTGGCTTATCCTCTTTGTCAGACTCTCAGCTGGTCTGGAGGCCAGAGGGTGGTCCTTTCTCAAAGTACAGCTGTCAGTTCATCTCATTTCCCCCAGGCAACAGAAAGGTAAGTCTTGAAGACCAAAAAATTGTGGTTTCCTAGAGTCACAGGTCCATTCCTGTGCTCCTCAGAACCCCATCTAGAGTTCATGAAGGAATCCTCATTTTCTCCCTGTACAGATTGCTCTCTCTCCAGCAGCAGATGGTTTAAGATGCTACTTCAAACAGAAGGGGTATCTGAAACAATGTCAGAAAGATAACCATGGGGCTGCATAATTACTTGGGGAGGTGGAGAAATACAGAACATAGTTAGTTAAAAGTTTGCCTAAATAACATCAAGTGGTGAAATAACAGCTTCAGCCTTAGCACAACTGAGGGCCTCTGGCCTCACACTGCTGTGAGACTTCTTGTGCAGAAACTCTTTGCATTTGGCTTCAGCAAAGTTTATGTTCTAAACATCCATTTTTCACAGAGAACTGCATGCCTACCTACAATGCCAAAAAGTGTAAGCATATGCTTTCTTATACTGTTGGCCTGTCCCTTTCTATCTGTCATGATGGGTTCACCTCTATTCTTCAAAATCCCCCTGAACCACCAGGTATAGATGTCAGGTTCTCTCAAGAGCTTTTACTATATCTATGCAGTGAGCTGTCTGTATGCAGAAAACTTTGACCTGAGCATAAGATGTCAATGTCCTCTCCTTGAAGGTAGCTTCAAAATCTATGTCTGGACTCTGAGTCCTCCTCAGGAAGCTAGACTAAATAGGATGGGGGGAAAAGATGAAAGGTTCCACACCTCTCTGGGTCCTTCCATTTTTTTCTCTTCTTCCTTTTTGTCTTTTTTTGGGCCAATGGAGTCCTAAAGCAAAGGTCTCAGGATGGACTACTATTGTTTATCAAGCCATGTGTGCATGAATCTGGATTCCCCTTGTGCTCACCTCAGTAGCTTACTTACATCAATTCCTGAAATTTTTGAGAAGTACCAGTGAGACAGTCACCAAATATTTCTTCTTATCTGGCCTTTCTCAAGGAAAACAATCCACTACCCAAATATTTTGTGCTTTCTTTTAGACTCTCAATTCCTTCATCTTCCTAAAACCTACCTAAACAAAATATTGATATATGAAGTTGTAGCTTATTATCCGTTCTCTCTAACAAGATGGAGAAAAGTGGGTTGGTCAAATATATGACATTCATCCCCAAGTTTTGGATCATGGAGAGACATCAACCAAGTTATTATCTTCCCCACCCTTATGTATAAATGATAGGTAAGTGAGTGGGGGAAGACAGATAGATGTAAATATTAGACTAAATTGAAGAAATAAAACATAATGTTAAGTATGTCTATATATGTAAGTATATGTGTATTATGTTTTTTTTTAAAAAATATTTAAAATAAAGGAACTTCACATGACTATTAATAGTGCTTTTTCCAGGTATGGGGAATATACCTAGTTTTTCCATTTTCTTACTATTTCTTTTTATATTTTCTTCTATATAATTCAACATATGTCATTGTTATTTTCTTCAAAGCTTTCATGCTGTGATGGTACTTTATTCTTTCATTATTACGTCAAGATTTTCACCATAGACATTTATTATTTGATGAAATAAAAGTTTTCTGAATCTCTAGTTTTGGGAGCCAACAAAGAAAGGGAGAAAATTTCCTTTGCAAGACTCTAGAAGTAGTGGGGATTCTAGAAATAAGACTTCTTACAGAATGATCAAAGACAAGCTATGAAAGCCAAATCTGAGTTAGAAAACTCTGAGTCAGTTGTAAACAGCCATTAACATTGAAGATGCTTTTTATGATCTAAAATGCAGGGATAATGTCCAAATTTACTGTCACCTCACAGTTTCATGCACCTGCTCTCCCTTCACCTGTAAACTCCAACAGGGCTGCTAGTTTGTGAAAGAAAGCTTGTTTTTCTCCAAACATGCTTGCTAAAGTAATCCCATCATCCTTATCCTGACAATCTTTAATATAGTCATTTATAATATTTTCTTCAGAGTGAGCAGCAGACTCTTCAATCATTTCATTTACTTTTCTGTTTCTTCTCTCTGCTAAGTGGTATACTGCTGAGGACTGAGGCTCTATCTCACTTGTGCAATCTGGTCTGATCTGTGCCTAGAACAATCTCCCAATAGAATTCAAGACACTTGGAAAATGAATGACAGAGTAGATTTTGTTTTTTTAATACATTAATTGGGCATTTTCCAGGTACCAAAATTCCTAAATATTTAAAAACCACTTGTCCCAAGGAGCTATTGGAATAAATGATAATTCACTATGTTTCAGTTATTGAATATCTCTTATGCTGGTAACTCAGAGTACAAAGACAGCCAAATGTCTTTTCTTTTTCTGTTTAATCCAACTGCCTTATAAGAAAAAGGTTCAAAATCCTACTCTATGGTTGCTGAAAATAATAAAAAAAATCTAATTAGCAAAAGGATTTGCTGTGCAGCCAGTTTTTAAATTATCTCACTTTACCAAGATTTATTATTTATACCTTTTGTCTTTCATTTAGAGGCAATTATACAACCTTACGTTCTCAGAAAGTTTTGCAAAAGTTTAGATATTGCTAATTCCATTTAATCTTTTGCAAATAATGTTTTTTTGAAAAATATTTCATCTTGTAAAATACTTTGTAGAGCATTTTTATATAAATGATTTGGCTTAGTCATTCCATGGGTATAAATTAGTATATCCTAACTAAATTTTATAAGTCAACATTTTAATACAGTTGGCTGTGTGATTCTTGTTTTTAAGTCAATCCACACATCCCACTAATTTTCAATAAAAAATATGTAATGATGCCATTAGGGGAAATTACAAGAATTACTGAATAAGTTACAGATTACAGTACAAAAGGCAGGTTAACTTAGAGCACAGTTTACATTTCTTAAAGTACATACTGCTAAAAAAGGAATAGATCTGGTACCTACCTCTCTGGTATCCAGAAACTTTACTGGTAGTGAAAAAGCGATTTAAAAAAATTAAAACAATTCAAAATGCCTGAGATGGGAAAAAATTAATTAATTAAATTTGTAATTTAAAAATTAATTAATTTTGTAATTAACTAATTACAAAATTTACATGAAATAAATCATGTACTTTTAATTAGTCAATTTGATTTAATATAATGTGAAATTTTTTATAATTTTGCATATATTCCAAATTATTTATAAGAATTCCAAATTATTTATAAGAATTCCAAATTATTTATAAAACAATTTGAAATTGTTTTTCCTTTATAGTGCATTACATGTCCTAAGAATAAATACCAATTCTAGCTGAAAACAAATGCAGACTTCTTTTAAAAACATAAAAACAAAATAGCAGTTTTCTGGTCAGTATTTCTTAGTGATGAACCCTCTGTTATGCGCCTGCAGGACTCCACCTTAAGAAGAATGCATGCTTTAACAATAGTTGACGAGGAAAAGAGGGAAAAATCACTAACACCAAACTAAAATTAGTCCCACCACCTATTTATACTATATAACATATGTTTCGGCTTTGTTTCTGGATGTCTCCCAAAGCCTCATGCCGTCACAGCTGGATCTTTCACGAAGTGGCCAGATGTAGGGTGTGTGATACTGGGATTCAGGGTTCCATGCTGGGAACAACAGTGCCCCACCTTGGATACCCTGATATCACCTTAATAGTTGTAAAGTTGATTGTAGAAACAAAATAATTATTTTTTACACATTAAAATAAAAGTACTATATCTCACGTTTCAAGTATTCGATTAGTCAAATTATATTCTTTAATTGATCTGACATAATACACTTATTCAAAATGTTGAAAGAAGCAGTAGTTCTACGTAGTGAGGAACTTTCCCTTGTAGATTTGGAAAATTTGAATCTTTGAGAATGAAAAATATAAATATCAATATTAATCCTTTTCTTCTTTTTAAAATATTCTTTCTTCTGCCATCCTTCCTTCCCCTCCCATAACTTATATAAGTAACAACAAATTCACCATTTTAATCTTTTTTCTCTTTCCTCTATTTTTATTTTTGTAAAAGTTGCCATTTTAACCATCAAAGGAATAGTTCAGTCACATTAAACACACCCACTTTGCCAGGCAACCATTATCACTATCACATGATCTTCTTCATCCTAAACAAGAACCCATTAAACAAAACCTCTATGCCCTTATCCCTCAGTAGTCCCTGTGTATCATCTGTTTCTACCAGTCTTTTTCTTCTTTTTACTGTTTTTGTGGGTTAAAATAGTTGTATTTACTATGTCTCTAATGGAGAGATTATATATATATATATATTGAAATCAGACATTCCAATACAGCTCCCAAACACTTTGTTTCTAACAAGTAGATCAAACTTAGCACAATATTTTTAATGCAAGTAATACTGAAAGCTTTAAAACTTTATGTGCATTACATAAAATACCTTAGATACCTAAGAAGCTTTCCTCAACACCATGGTAATGTGAACATTTTCAAATTTTTCCTGATGTCATGGTTTAGATATGATTTCAGTATGTTCTCCAAGGTTTCATGGGTTACATGTTTGGGTTTTCAGCATGGTGGTGGTGGGGTGCTGGACCTCTGGAGGTTGTTTTTATGTCATTAAGGGTGTCACTCTCAGAAGAGATAATTATTACTTATGAGGTGTTTGAGTTTGTTCTTACAAGGAAGTTATTATGAAAACCCTCTGTTTTTCATAATAACTCTGTTCATCTAGGCTGTTTACTCCATTAACTCACTCTTTCTGATCATGTGGTCTCTCCTGACATGCTGCTCTAACACTATGTTGTAGTCAGGTATTACAAGGAGAAGAATTACATACAGGACACAGAATTTATATTATATTATGATGATCACTCGGAGTTAAATATAAGGAAGTGTAGAAATCTGTCCACAACACCAACGACAGAATATTCAGCCAGGATCTGGATCCCATAGCAATGTCCTTCATGAGTCCAGCTGAAGACCTGGATCCCACGACAATGCCTCCCACGAGTCCAGCTGGAGATCTAGAGCCCATGACAAGCACTTGTTCCAGTCTGTTTTATGGTTCTGCACCGGGAAGGCCCAAATGTCAGCAGTGGAAGTTAGAAAGTCTCTGCCAGCAGGGTGAAGGAGCTGTGCCAGTAGATCGAGGGTTCTATGCTGGAGCCAAGAAGCAACACTCAAAATAAGGACCAGAGCTCCCCTGTAAAGTGCCACAGCCATCCTCACCAGCAGTGAGGTCCTGAGCTCCTGTGACAATGAGAGCAGTCCAGTACCTGCCAGGAAGACCAGCGTCACGACTTTCTCCTGGAGATTAAGCAGCACACATCTTGCCCTCCGGAGCCAGGAAATGATGCTTACTGTAAGGACCAAAGCTCCCCCAAAATGAACCACAGCCACTCTCAGCAACAAGGTCCCGAGCTCCTCTGATGACAATAACCGAACTCATATTAGGGAAGCTGTCCGTGACAAGGTCCTCCTGCAGAACCAAGGCTTGAAATAACAGCACTTAGGAGAACCCACAAAGCCTCACTTGTCTTCTCCACATCTCCTTTTATGCTGGCAACTTTCCTCAGGGGGGCCATCTACACTCAGCACCATACTGATTTAATTCAGCTGATGTTAAGTTGACCACCAGTTTTTAATCCATAACACAGTGATGCTATCGACCAAGAGATCTTCACCAAAGCCAAGCTGCTGTAGCACTGTATCCTTCAACCTCCAAAAAGAAGTTCTGTTTTAAACCCAGGTAAATGCTCAAACAGGTAAATTGTAAAAAACACACACATACACACAGATATGTGCACACACACACACACACACACACATGAATCAGGTTTCTAGAAATTGATTGTTACAACTATGCCCATAGAACATTCATTAAGTTCAGAAACTTATCTTTTAAGGAACCCACTATTTGACCATCTCATGCCTCCCTCACCAATTCCTCCCTAGGACACGACTTCCTTCTAAACAAGGTACAAGGATTTATTAGTTTTAGGGAAAAATTGGTATTCAAGCCCCAAAAGAGAGTTCACAATTGCAGATATCAGATTGCTATTAAATATGACTCCAAATTATGTAGCAGACATAAGAATATGAACTGTTAATTTTCCTGGACAAAATATACATTTTTATGGCAATGTGACAGAGCAAAGTACATTCTGTCCAGCCATTAGAATTCCAAGAAACTGTCAAATTTAAAAGAAATCTTGTAAAAGGTGATACAGTTAGGATTTACTCTCCAATTTTATTGGCATTATTTATTTTAGACTTTGGGAGTCTTCAAAATACTATTTTCTTATGCATCTGGTAAAAGAATTTGAAAAGCAAAAGTATGTTTCCTTTTTTCCTGCCATATTGACCCTGCCTCCCTCTGGCTCCCTCTGACCTTGCCCCCTGATTTTCCACATCCAGGAGAAAGCAGACAGATAGGCAACAGAGAAGAGAGATACTAGAAACCAGGGCACATGTGCAGCATCTTGGCTCTGCTACTGTGTGTGACTCTGTAAATTACACTTTTCTTACCTCAACTTGTTGAACAATGAAATGGAGAAGACAGCATGGTCTGTACAGGACAATGCTGAAAATTTAACTGAGAGGGACATAGCCAGTGGGGCATCATGGTGCACACTGTCATCCCAGCACTGGGGAGGCGGAGGGAGGAGGATCGCAGTGAGGTCAAGGGCAGCCTGGGTTACATAGCGAGGTGAAAGCCAGGCTGCACTGCAAAGGGAGACCCTGCCTCAAAAAGATGAAGCACAGATGGACAGAAAGAAGGCAATGGCCATAAGTCTTGGAATCAGTGAAGTTGTATAACTGCTATAACGGGAAGACTGAAGCAACCAACATTTTTACTTGAAGGCAAATGCATTAAGTTTTGTAGGAACACTAGTAGCATCAATTTTTAAAGACATCATCAAATACAAAATTTCAGGCAAAAGCATCACAGAGACCCTCTTTAAAGGAAAAGAAAACGTTTAGCAAACGAATTCAGTCATTCAAAAGATAACCTGAAGGGAGACTATTAGAGACAAAATAATAGGGTGGGGTGAATAAGTGAGGGCAATTGTCAAATAGATATAATCAACATGTTATATGTGTGTATGAAAAATCACATTGAAATAATTTTTGTAAAGTTAACAGGCGATTACACATGCACACACGCACACATACCATCTAAAAAAAGAATGAAGTTACATCAAGTAAAGGTACAAATTCTCTATGGCAGATGTGATCATTATGTACATCTCAAATGTACCAATAAAATCTGATTTTAAAAAGAAGCTAATGTACTAGTTCAACAGGCAATAAATACCAAAGGTCATGGGGTAGTATCTACAGACATCCAAGAGAAAGAGTGATACCCCAGCCACAGTGCTCTTTAAGCATAAAGGCAACCAAGATATTCTCAAATATGCCAGGTCTCAGAAAATATAGCTCCAAAGGGCCATTTCCATGCTAAAATCTGACCAAATGAGGAATAATAAAGAGCAAAATAATTGGCTATGAGCACTGTATAAAATCAAACACAGGAGTAAAATTATATCGCTGTGGAGATTATGGCTACTAAACAAGTTATAATTGTTACAAAACTTGAAGCTGTAGAAATAATATAAAACCAGAAAGAGAGAGAGAGAGAGAGAGAGAGAGAGAAAGAAAGAAAGAAAGAAAGAAAGAAAGAAAGAAAGAAAGAAGATGACTGCTAATTTCTTCACCTTGCACAGTACAGCTAATTGACACAAGATACAATTTTTACAGGCAGTTGTAGAAAATATAATCATTGAAAATTCTTACTATGTTTCACTTTCTTTTGTTTTTAACCTAGGGAAGTATTTCATAACATTTAAGATAAATAGACTTCTTAAAGTTAAATATCACTGTTGTGTCTTTGTACAGTCCTTTCCAATGAATTTGTGTGTTTGATAAAATCTAAAAGTAAGTTTAATAAAAATAAAGGGCATATTTCACTGAAACTATATCTGTATCTCTATCACCTATCTATGTATGCATTTACGTGTTCCTACAGTTATATTTGAAGCAGCGTATAGAAAGCTATTCATCTACTACGGTGATACCTACTTCTTACTGGTTGGATTTCAAGTAATTTTTCAATTTTGTGATGCTTTCACATTTTTGTTTGAATTTTAAACAATGACAATGTGTCACTTTCTAAAAATACAGGAATCCATTTTTCTTTAATGGTATTTTAAAACTAATTAATTTAGAGAGAACTGGGCTAGATGATGGTTATTTTTCATAAACAGTCATCCCTAAGTATCTGCAGAATTGGTTCCAGGGCCGTTTGGATTCCAAAATCCACAGATGTTCAAATCCCTTATATAAAATGTCCCTGTATTTGCATAAAAAACTACATATACTCCTGTATGTTTTAAATCGTCTCTAGATTACTCATAATACCAAATACAATGTAATTGCTCTGTAAATAGTAGTCAGGGTGTTTAGGATATAGTAATAAGAATAAAGGCCTGTCTATAACCAGTACCAACATAACTGTTTTCCAATATTTTCAATCCATGATTAGGCAGGACTTGGGAGGGGCATAAAATACTAACGTGTTTCTTTCATAAAATGAAAGAAATGAAGAAGAAAACCAGATTGCATGTATTATAGTAACAAATCAGTTACTAATGTAACTCATGTACTGGAAATGTAACTGAGAAGTGACGGAAACTAAAGAAAGAAACCGTTACCTGACATCTCTCATGAATCACTTTAGGTTCTCCCTACCTTGGTGCTACTTGGATTCCAGGGCTTCACACAGGCTTGGGCTTTGGCATCTGCCTCTTGCATCACTCCCACCTGAGATTTCCCTGTTAAAATCATGAAACCCCACCTAGAATCCACATGTGCACAACCTGAGTGTGGAAAATTTAACTCTGTGGAGCAAATTTTCACAGTGTGACACAGGCCCCACCAGATAAATTCTTTCATCTCTCTGACTCTCACAGATCCTAAGACACTGTGTCCTTCGTGGAATAGATTACTCAGTTGTCCCTTAAGGATTACCATCTCCATAATGTATTAATGCTGAGTCCTCCACCCTGCTTTACTCTTGTGTGCTTCACTTTCACCTTGTCAGATTACAGTCCGTCAGACACCAATGCTTGGCTTAAGACTCTGCTTTCTGCACAAGCAAGGTAGGACAAGAACTGTTTCTATATAATGTGAAAATCTAATTCCACTGAAAAGAACAGACTGTGTGAATTAAAGGACATTCCAAAAGTGGATTATCTTCTTCATTAGGGGTTTAGGCAAAGAATTAATGTCTCTTCATGGCAAATGAGCATTTTATGCATTAGAAGTGTTCACACTCATCGAATAGGAAAGTTACATTTTGAAACTGAAGTCATAAATGTTCTACACTCTCATGAGAATGCATCAAACCCCCTGCAGTTTTACCCCATCCTCATCTGCCTCAGATCACCTCAACTTCATCTTTTCTCCTCTCCAAAGGACCAAAGTCCCAAATAGCATCAGCAGAAGTTCTGGAAGGGCCTCCTTCTACCAATCTGCTTTCATGTAACCTGCAAAAGGTTAAAAAAGGGGATTTAACTCGGACATGTGTGCAGAGAAGGGATTCTGTGGAGTCAAGGTGAAAGTAATTCCAATGGTAAAAGAAGGGCAAACATTTTGGGTGGATGGGGAATGGATGAATGGGGTTTGCTAAAAGTCACTACCTGCAGACCAGCAGTGCTATTTGTTCACAGCGTGTGCGGTATTTGGGATACTTAAAAAAGCACATGCAGCTCAGGTTTACAATGTGAACTCAAGGAGAGGGGAACAAAACATGAAGAGTTTTTCTGGGGAAAAAATGTAAAACATCACAAACACTAACCAAGAGAAGAAACCCCAGAAATTGTTTTCGGCATGGAGAGCCCTACAGATATGGGTGGGGCTGAGATAACAATCAGTTTTGTTTAGTAACAACTCAAGTAGGGATTAGAGGGTTTCATCAGAAAGTTGAAAGTGGAAAAATTTTGTCAAATTGAAAGATTTGCCTATTAGGTCAGTTGAAAAAAAAATCTGGTTTAGCTGCAAGCAAATCCGAAAGTGAATAGTTAAATTAGAGCTATAAATCCACTTTCTAAAGAAAATCTGTTTGTATTTTTCCAGAAGTGTTTACGTAGAACTACCACATCACTTGTACAGATCATACATTGCAGGACACATTAAAATCTACGTGAACAGCGCCCTTGGGGTTATATGTGGACAAGAACCATGCTGTGTGCAGCTGGGCTATGCTAGCAACTGATGTGCCCTTAAAATTTGGGGCTCTTCTTTTTGTGGCAACACATGTGCATTTAAAGTATGTTTTAAAGTATGTTCTTTAGTATAACTATCCTGACAGTTGCAAACTTTGTCCAGTAGAGCTACTGGGAGGTTGATCTTTAAAGGTTCTGCTCTGCCTCAGATTCTAAACCACCTGTGCATTGATTTTACATGATGGAAGATATGGTTTTAGAGAGGACTTGCCATCAGTCTAATAATCATAAGCCATTATTTGTTCCACAATTGTTATAGATAAATTCCAGATATGATGCATGTTTTACTGTCCCTATTGCCTTGCATGTAATAAGTGCTCAAGGGTTACTATGGAATGAGTGGTGAGAGGAAGAATCTGATATTTCTTTTCTATGTTCCCGCAACAACTAAGAAAGAATAACACCCCAAAGCAACATAAGCATCAACTAACAGCTTTTCTCAGTAATGATTTCTTCCTCCAGAAATAATGCTTTAAACAGCTGAGGGACTAAGCGAGGTTTCTAAAATGAAACTGAAAAGAACAGCTGGAAAAGTAGTTTCTTCTTTCCTCATCAGCAAGGGTGGTGGCATGGACTGGTATTGCCCTTCAGGCCAGTCAGTATGCTGGTTATTTGCCTTGGAGAATGTGATGACCATGGGCCTGGGAGAGGTGGCGTCGCAATCTGATGGCTGGAAGATGTCTCTGGGGGTGGGACCTAATTCTGAAGAGCTGTTCTGCCTGACATACCTCCTCTCAGCATCGTGATGGATGTCTGTTATTTAAACTCATGAAATAAAATGTGAAAGTCTCTAAAATGAGCATGATGAAATGAAGCACTATTCAATTAGAAAGACAAAGCCCAATTTTGAGCAGCAGAATGTAATTACAGGGTTGGAGCATATCCAGGAGGTTGTGGATGGTACTCAGCTCACTACAGAAAGAGTTATCAGGCTGAGCCTGGACATAAGTACATGTCCTCCTCCCTGTCACCTGTGCTGGTTTTGCAGTGACAGAGCACCCCACAGTGTCAGCTGATGCCCAAATGCCAGTGGCCTTGACGGTGCCATTTATAAAGCCATATCTTCACAGCATTGAAGAACGCTGGGCTCATGATTTCTATACTTATTTTTCTTGATTTACAGAGGGTAGGAATCATACTGAATGAAGATATAGGAGAATATATTAGAATTTATGAAAAGGTGTTTGAATTCAGTTATTGTTAATACTGAAAAAGTTGCCATGTCATAATTTCTCTTACACAGTTCCAATAGATTGAGAACCGTCATTGAAAACAGGCTTACATGGATCATGTATAATTATTTTATGATAGTTATTTTCTTCAGGGATAAGCTATGCAATAATTTATTATGATATAAAATATTTTGCATCACCTGAGATAGGACTTTTATAAAATTAATTCATTGTGAAAGTTTATGTCTAAATTTTGAATACTTCAAATTTAAATCCAAATATTATTTATTTGAAAAATAGTTTCCAACACACTCAAGAGATTTGGAAATAGTCATATAGGAAGAAAAAATATCTTGGGCTTCTGCTATAGAACAAAGAGGGGGACCAAGGTATTCAAAGTTCCCTTGTAATCCTGGAATGGGACTAAAAAGATTGTCCTACCAAGCACAGTTAGATGTGTGCTTAGAAAAATTCACTGGCTCTGCTGGGAGTTGGTTTCACCTCTGCTTCCTGCTCATTACTGATTTTCACCCTCTCTAGGACGTGGACACTGACCTCTGTGTTTACTTACCATTTTGAACACTGGTTCCTTTTAATTAATTTTAATCATCCGTTTTGTAAATTTTCAAAACTTTCAAACTTAAACTTGCATCACAATAACCTGGAAGAGCTTGTTTAACCAGATTTCTGGGTCACAGAGTTTCTCTTTCAGCAGGCTTTGCAAGAGATAGGATAAAAATCAAAGGTGTGTTATTTTTAGCGAGCTCCCTGATGTGTTTGATACTCCTGGACCAGGGCCCACACTTGGAGAAACTCTGGCCTCCACTGTGTTACACACTGTACTTACCTTAGCACTAATTCTAAAATCCCTGCAAAGTTAGATATTTTTCTCTCATTTCATTAGGATGGAAACAGAGACTCACAAATGTTTAGTAGCTTGCTTGAAGGCACACAGCTACACAGATAACTTAGGATTCTTATTGAGGACTCCTACACTGAAGTCTGGATTCTTTGAAATCTATCATTCTTAGTTTCACTATGTTCACAAAGCTAAGCCAGAGCCCCCTACTAATGTTCTTATAATGATTTATTTTTAAAAAGAGACAAATTCTTACCATTTTTATCTTGAAAGTTTTTTCCTAAGAATCTGCCCTTAGTTAGTCATGGATGAGAACACTGAAAGCTGCTGGCTGCTTAAAACACATCTCCCTGGCACTGATGCCCCTGTCATCTGATTAGCAGTGTGACAAGCAATTAGGAAGAGCTATGCCGGTTCCTTTTAACACCTGCAACTCATTACAGAACCAAACAGCTCAAGTCCAAGGGTTCCACTCAGAAGAATGGTACAAACAGATGATGCTGGATTTGTCAGGGATTCCCCAAGGCCAATATTCAACTTCTACTGAGAAAAATTGAGACTTATGCAAAACTAACCTAGTGCTCTCAGTACCATAGATCATAGACAAAATTTCAGGTAAATTCAGTCAGAAAATACTTTCTGCCTTACCAGGGTATGGTCCTTTGAGTATAACATGAGCCATTTTTTTTCCACATGGAAGACTCATAAAAGTTGCATTGCAATGGCTTGAGCCAAAAATATACCTCGAAGTTCTAGGAAATCTTTTAAATTATTCATTAGCAAAGAGACTCTTTGTAATCCAAAGCTATATATACTGCATTAATCTGGCTGGCCATTTAAGTGATAGCTGTTGGTAGCAACATTAGTATCTCCTGCCACCCCTAACTGGAAACTGCAAATGTCAATCTGCTCCAGCTGGTGCAAGTAATCCCCAGAGCAGGCAGTGTAGAAAGTCCAGATTCTCATGCTTAGGTTAAGCAACCAATTGTGACTGGAAGCATTTATCTGATAAAATAAATTTCCAGTCACTATCTGTCATTGAGAGAGTGGTATTTTATGTCACAGATATGGTCTTTGATAGTATAGGGAGTGTTTGGGTTTGGTATGGAATTTAGCGTGATTTATGTGTGTCAAACGAGAAGCAGGTCACTCCTCCATGAATTATCAAGCTTGTCCTTATATGAAGGGAGATACATAGGCAAAAAAAAAAAAAGCAAAATAAATAAGACATTTACTATAGATATTCTCAGTACACAAGGAAGAACTGCTTTTGTTCCTACTCCTGCCATTAGGGAATCTGACTAGAGTTCAAGTGATTTCCTTTATTCTGGTTGACAGAGGATTGCTCACTCTTGCTCATATTTAGAGAAGTTATTAAATGAAAAGATACTGACTACTCTTAATGGAAGTTGGCCTCAAAGGTAAGACCTCAACCGCCAGTCAATTCAACACCTGTCTAGTAAGAAAAAAAATCCTAAACCTAATACCTGCCTTCACACGTGCCAAATGCCAGATAATCTGCAATGCTGCTAAATCTAGAAATTGGACAAAAGAGTAGGCAGTGTAGAAAGAATGCTCTGGCAACTAAGCAAGAAGTGGGTAGGAGGTGCTGAAAAACTACCACAAGGGTCAAAGTGGTACTAAAAAACAAGGAATTGATCTTCCCTGATGAAGTAATGACAAATACTTGAAGTAGCTTTCAGATATTACTTAGTAGACTCAATTTTCTGAAAGATCCAGTTTCTCCTTGAGCAAGGACAGGAGTTATGAGGGCATCTGATCAGTAGCTTTCACCCCAGTGTTTCAGGCTTTGAGACACATGTGATTCATTGATCACTGATTTGTTGGAGATGGAAATAAGGATTTGTCTTGAGAGTGTTCTGAAAATTTAGGGAAAGAGGAACATAGTAGCTAAGGCATGCTAACGGTTACACTTGCCAGGTTGTTCCCTGACTCTCCCCAACCTTCCCTAATTTACCAACCCCTAGTAAAACAAAGGACTTACATAGCCTCAGTGGTTGAGCAGGAATAAGTTTTATTCCCTAGATTCTCTGATAATCCAAGCAGTGTAAAGACTTAGCTAACCACGCAGATAAAAACATAAATAAATAAAATAACTGCAAATTTCATTTATATTTTATAGCATAGTTTCTTTAGTCTTGGTTCAAAATAAGTTTCCTTCACTGATCTACTCATAGATTTAAAAACAGTCTCTTTACATTCTTTCTTCTCTATCTCTTTTCCCTGTGGCCTTCCTCTAGACAGATTACAGCCTTTTCTGTAAAACAATAATATTCAAGCTCAAGATCCAAATTGAGCTTTATTGCCTCCAGGATAGCCTTTTCTATGAAAATGTACATTCTAAACTGTGCTTTCCTCCCTGGAATCTACAGCCTACTTCAGGTGACCTACTGTGACCTGAGAACAGTGAGAACAGATTCACACCTACTAGCCAGAAAGATAAAGTCACCAGATGTTGTGGGCAGAACAAAACCCCTTATCTAACCCCCTAAGATACTCCAGTCCTCTCCTTCAGAATCTCTGAATAGGTTGTTATGAGGCAAGAGAAATTTGAGGTTGTAAATACAGTTAAGATTATTTTGAGAGGCACATCAGTCCTGGTTGAAGAATGTTTTCTTTTAAGACATGCAATAATTTACTGGAACTCTCCATGACTGAAGAGTTTGTTCTGAGAAATCTGTTGTGATTCTGATGATCTTTCATTTATAGGTGCTTTCTTTCTTTTCTCTAAAAGATTTAAATGTGTTCTTATACTGAATTTCTGGAATCTTGAATATTGTATGCTTTGGTATAGACTTATTTTGTTTTATGGCTGACTGGAGTTCTATATGCCTCACTTATTTATATGTCAAATCTTTTTTCCATGCTTGGTAAGTTTCTGCCAATTACTTTAAGCTGTTTGCACTGTCTCCTACATTTTGTTGGTAACAATTAATCTTATTTTTTCTTTGCAACACCTTGCAGCTGTCAGATTGGTTTTTCATGGTACTTTGCTACTTTTAAGAAATATTTTCTTTTGTGATCACTAACTTCAATCCCATCTTCTAGACAGACCTTATATTCTGAATTCACACTAGTTTTCTTGGCTGTGTGTACTTTCAATAAAACTTTTAATCTCCTGGATATCTAGAAATCTTCAATAAGAATGGCAAACAGAATTCAAAAAATCATCAAGAAGATTATTAACCATGAGCAAGTACGATTCATACCAGGAAAGCAGAGATGATTCAACATACACAAATCAATAAATAAAATATACCATATCAACAAAGCCAAGGACAAAAATCACGTGATTATCTCAATAGATACAGAAAAAAGCATTTTACAAAGTCCAAAAGCCATTCATGATAAAAAACCATACAGAAAATTGGAAAAGATATCTTTAACTCAATCTGATAAAAGTCGACTATGACAAACCAACAACCAGCATCAAACTAAATGGTCAAAAACTGAAACCTTTCACTCTAAAATCAAGAACAACACAAGGATATCCACTAGCTCCCTCCCTTCCTATTTAATATAATTCTGAAAATATAACGATAGACGTTAAATTAACATTATTTGGAGATGACATGATACTCTACATAGAAGACCCCAAAAATTCCACCAAAAGATTTCTAAATTGAATAACCATATTCAGACACATAGCTGGAGACAAAGTCAACACTCAAAAATCAATAGTATTCCTGTAGACAAATAACAAACTCACTGAGAGAGAAATTAGGGGATCCACACCTTTTGCAATGGCACTGAAAAACTGAAATATTTAAAAATCAATCTAACAAAGGATGTTAAAGATTTTTTACTATAATGCTTGAAACATTACTTGAAACAGGAAATTGAAGAGGGTATCAGAAAATAGAAAGATATCCCTTGCTTCTGTGTAGGAAGAACCAACAGTGAAAATGGTTATAATCCCAAAATTGCTATACAAATTTAATACAATCCTGATCAACATACCAGTAGCATACTTCACCAAATTAGAGAAAGCATTCCTAAAATTTATTTGGAACCAGAAGTGACCAAGAATAGCAAAAACAGAGGGCATCACAAACACTGACTTGAAATTATACTACAAAGCTACTGTGATAAAAAAAAAAAAACCAGCATGGTTCTGGCAAAATAGTAATAATAATAGTAATAATAATAATAGTAACAGTAATAATAACAATAAAACCTTTAAAAAGACAGACTCACTTGGTTGTGATATATAATCTTGATTTGCTGCATTCTATTTGCCAATATTTTATTGAAAATGTTTGAAACAATGTTTATTAGTGAGATTGGCCTACAGTTCTCCTTTTTGGTTGGGTCTTTCTCTGGTTTTGGTATCGGAGTAATACTTGTCTCCAGGAATGATTTAGGGAGGATTGCTTCCTTTTCAATTTCATTGAAGAGTTTAAGGAGTATTGGCATCAAATCTTCTCTAAATTTCTTGTAGAATTCAGCCATGAACCCATCAGGACCTGGGCTTTTCTTTGTTGGTAAGTTTTTAATTACATTTTCAATTTCAGTAGCTGATGTTGGGTTATTTAAAATTGCTATATCTTCTTGGTTGAGTTTTGGTAGTTCATATGTTTCTAGAAATCTGTCCATTTCTTCTGTGTTTTCCATTCTATGTGAGTAGATATTTTCAAAGTAGGTATTCATGATCTTTTGAATTTCCATAGGATCTATAGTAACTTCCTTCTTTTCAGTCCTTATTGTGTGAATTTGGGTTTTTTTCATTTTTTCTCTTGATCAGGTTAGCTAGAGGTTTGTCAATTTTGTTTATTCTCTCAAAAAACTAGCTTTTTGATTCATTAATTCTTTGTATTTTTTGAAATTTTAATTGCATTGATTTCTGCTCTAATCTTTACAATTGTGAAAATGGTCATGCTCCCAAATTGTTATACAGATTTAACACAATCCCAATTAACATACCACTAACATACCTCACAGATCTAGAGAAAACACTCCTAAAATTCATTTGGAAACAGAAGAAAACTAGAATAGCAAAAGTGATTCTGGGCAACAAAAGCAAGGCAAGAGGCATATCATTCCTGACATGAAACTATACTACAAAGCCACAGTCATAAAATCAGCATGGTACTGGCAAAGAAATAGACCTGAGGATCAATGGAACAGATTAGAAGATGCAAGCACAACTACAAAGACACTCAGCCACCTGATATTTGACAAAGGGGTTAAACATGTTCACTGGAAGAAGGATAGCATCTTTAATAAATGGTGTTGGAAAAATTTGCTCTCTACATGGCGAAGACTGAAAGTAGATCCATGCCTATCACCATGCACAAAACTAAAGTCTAAATGGATCAAAGACCTCAATATTAAAACAGAAACACTAAATCTACTGGAAGACAAGGTAGGTAGAAGTCTTGGAGACATAGGGAAAGGCAGAGAATTCATGAACAAACACAAACTGCATGGGAAACACTTCAAAGAATCAACAAATGGGATCTCATATTATTGAAAAGTTTCTGCACTTCAAAGGAAATCACCAACAGAGTAAAAAGAAAACCCACAGAATGGGAAAGAATTTTAGCCAGCAACCCCTCAGACAAAGGACTTATATCTAGAATATATAAAGAATTGAAAAATATCAAGCTCCCAAATTCAAAGACCCTCTCCAAAAATGGGCATCTGAGATGAACACACAGTTCTCAGATGAAGATAAACAAATGCCAAATAAATACATGAAGAAATGTTCTCTATCACTTGTCATTTGGGAAATGCAAATTAAAACAACACTGAGATTTCATCTCACTCCAGAAGGAATAGCTGCCATCAAGAAATCAACTGATAACAAATGTTGGCAAGGCTGCAGGGGGGAAAAAGGAACACTGCTCCACTGTTGGTGGGAATGTAGACTGGTGCAGCCACTGAGGAAATCAGTATGGAGATTTCTCAGAAGACTAGGATTGGAAGTTCCATTCAATCCAGCTATTCTCCTCCTGGGTATTTTCCCAGAAAAACTTAAAATGTTATATCACAGTGATATATGTGCCCCCATGTTCATGGCTGCACAATTTGTAATAGCTAAATCTTGAAAATAACTAAGATGCCCATCAACCACAGGAATATTTCTCATCTATAAAAAAGGATAAGGCCTTCATAGGTAAATGGAGACAACTTAAAAGTATTGTCATAAGTGAAATAAATAAGAATCATATTTATAAATATCACATTGTGTCTCTAGTGTAAAAAGTAATAAGAATTGTAGAAGTAATAAAACCCAAAATGTGTAATTGCTATTGTAAAAAAAGAGAGGAAAAGAAAATGCTCTAAAGGATATAACTGCATGTATTTGTAAGTGTGTGGGATTTATAACCATATTACCAAGTTTTTGTTGGATTGTTGAACAGAACTGTTTGCAGTCTCACTGTTTGTATATTGTAATTTTGTAACTTGAACAACTATTTCTAAGAGGACAACATGTAATTTATCAACTAGTGATTATGCATTATTTCTACCCTTTTTCTGTTTTGCTTTTTTTCCTCTTTAAATTAAATTTTTAAAAAAAGACAGACTCAAGGAGCAATGGAACAGATTAGAAGATACAGAAACAACTCTAAACACTCTCAGCCACCTTATCTTCAACAAAGGGGCCACTTTCATTGAAATTTTCTTTAATAAATGGTGGTAGAAAAGTTTGCTTTTCACATGTTGAAGACTAATACTAATCCCATGTATATTCCCATTCACTAAACTAAAATCAAAGTGGATCAAAGCTCTAAATATTAAAGCAGAAACATCAAATATGCTGTAAGAGAAAATAAGGAGAACTTTTGAAGACATAACTATAGACAAACTTTATGAACAAAACCCCAATAACATGGGACATATTACAAAGAATCAACTAGGATCTCATCTTGTTAAAAGATTTTTTAACAAGATGATGTTGAGGCCTTCATAGGTAAATGGAGACAACTTGAGACTATCCTCATAAGTCAAATAAAAAAGAATAATATTTATAAATATCACATTGTGTCTCTAGTGTAAAAAGTAGTAAGAATTGTAGGAGTAATAAAACAGCAAAAGAAATCACCAATAAAATGAAGAGACAACCCACAAAGTGGGAAAAATTTTTAGCCATTCCCCAGACGAACTAAAATGTAAACTATATAAAGAATTCAAAAAAACTGAAAGTGTAAATAAAAAATCAAAAATATTATAGATATTGTGAAACAGAAAAAAAGTTTCAAATGGGAAGGGGAAATGGAAAAAGAAAGACAGGAAAAGAAAAAAGAGAGAAGAAGCAACAAACCAGAGATAAAGCTTTTACAAATAAGGAAAGGAAGAAGAGTTGAAGGGGGAAAAAACCAAGGTGTATCAGGTACAGGTACAAATTCTACGTGTCGAATGTAATCACTATGTATATCTAAGATGTCCCAGTAAAATCATTTATTGGTAAAAAAAAAAAATCAAAGAAACATAAGCAAATGGGGAAAAATAATTTAACAGCTTATCTTTCCCTTGGGAATGACTAAGCACTTTTAATAAAATGTTGTGCCATTTAAAATTAATTCACCACTAAATATGATGGTGCAATATTAACTACATGATTTTTCCTAAATAAAACATATTTTCAACTTCAAAAGAAAAAGATAGTTAATCAGCTGACCTAATCGGCTGAGATTATTTTGTATTACCTGGGTGGCTTAATGTAAAATATTCTTGGAAGTGGAAGAGAGAGGGAAGAGAGGAAGGCAGAGGCAGACAAAGGTTTGAAGACTCTGCACTGTTGGAATTTAAGTGAGGACCATGGACTGAGAATTGAAAACATTATTTCAAAACTGAGAAGTCTGAGGGAAAGAGTTCTCTCCTAGAATCTTCAGAGAAGGCAGTCATGTTCCCATTACAATTTCAGTTAAATGAAACTATTTTTGAACTTCTGTCTTCTACAACGTAGACAATAAACATGTTGTTTGAAGTCACTGTTTGTAGATGGTTTGTTACAATAGCATTAGGGATCTAATACCCAAATATTCATCTTAATGTCGAAGACCATTTATCTCAATTATTTTTCTGAGATAAAAAGAAAATATATATTAAATAATCATAAAATATTTTAATATTTGATGTTATCATGCATAAGTGTCACAAAATACTGTCAGCAAAGGAGAAATAGGAAGAAACATAAGCTGTTCAATTCTAGAACAATGAGCAGGTCACTGTCTGTCCTTGTCAGAGACTTGCTATCTTTTATGAGTATTTTTGGTATATTTTGCTGTGTGTGCTTTACCCCCTGAGATTCCCCTTTTGTTATTTAGTTTGTTGTATCCCAAACAATCCTGACCCAGGATGACTGGCCAAAGTTGTAGATTAAGCCAGCTACCTCTGTGGTATCCCACAGTATGCACATATACATATATGTGCACATAAGGAAAAACGTGCTCCGAAAGCCTCTTCCATGATTTGCTTTCAAGGAAAATGGTCCAGAGTGCAGACACTAAAAGAGCAGCAGGTAGAAGACGATCCGTGATGCACCGGCAATATGAGATATATTAAAAATCGTCTGTCACCATGAAGGATTCACTTTCCTTCAATAGACAAAGGGAAACAGGTAAAAAATGGTCCATCATTACTTTAGGGAACTGGAAGAAAACAATAACGACTAAAGAGGACCCTTTTCAAGAAGAAACTGGTAAATTATTAGCTGGTGCTTTGATTTGCTCTTTCGTGATCTGCTTCTGCCTTTGCCTTGGTTGCAATGGCTATTGTTTTCCCATTTTCCACTTTATTTATGCCCTAGAAATACGAAAGGGTAATAGTAATTCTCTAGAAGCTTTTTGTCCCTTTTTGTTTCTGTCTGTGATCTTGCTGGGGGTTCCATTCCCCTGTGTCACTCTTTGTCTCCTTAGTGGACCCTTGACCTTCTTTTCAATCTGAATTCAGGTATGATCCCAGCTGCCCTCTCCACAAGGGAAAGTGAACTACTCTCACGGCTTCACTTTTTTGTTCTTTGAACATGCTGCTCTCTTTCATTTGTTTACTGCATTGAAATCCATTTATTTCCATTCATGCGCAAAACTAGACTGGGGCATCCTTTGTTCAAGACCTGTGTTTTATTCACTGTTTTACCCCCAACGCCTGCCATAGTCCACAGACTGTAATTAATTTGTTGTTATTCACTTACATTATTATTTACCTTTGGCTTTATTTTATTTATTTTGTTATTTTATTTATTCTCTTATTAGTAATGGTTAGTTATTCAGTAAATATGTTTGGGTGCCTTGTTATTCTCAAAGGATTAACGTAGGGACAAATGAACAAGATAAGTAACTTGGATCTACAACTTAAACACTATGAAAGAAAAACCAAAAGAAACAAGAAAATAAGCTGTATAACATAATTTGAGACAGTGAAGTATACAAGAAAAAGAACAAAATAGGATAATGTAATATATGTTTGTTGATCTGTATTATTGAATTTGTGGAAAATAGCAAATTATGACTTGGTACTGACTTTCAAACAATTTAAATTCTACATCTGTGTAACCAATACTTATTTATGCCTCTATACACCTCAAATTATTTAAATTCCAAAGAGAAACTAAAAGGGACAACAATTTCAAGCTAGAAAGGTTTGTGAATAATTCTCCCTTGTCTATCTGCTTGCTTCTGCTGTGAAAGAAACAAAAACGAAAAGTTAAGACAAGTAACAACAAAATATCAAATTACATAAAATAAATAAGCAATGCAGAAAAATAAAGCTCAGAAATTAGTGAACAGAACAGTCATCAGGTGGTATTTATCTAGCAAGACAACTAAAACAGCTTTTAAGAAATTACCTTCTGAAAGATCTTTAATAATATCAAGGGATATCTAGCCCTACTTCAAATGTGCTTCTGAGGCAAGATAATAGGCTGCTAAAAACAAACTAAAGAATCATAATGAAACAGAATAATTCACCAGAAGCCTCTATTTCTCAACACAGTCACTATTTATGTCTATGAGTCAGACGGTGAACAGGTTCCACTGTTCAGACCATGGCCCAAAACATCTCCCATGTTGGTCTCATGAAGAATTTACCCTGGTTTACTTTCAGTGAGTAAATAGATAAATCAGTTCTTTTTGACCTTCTGTCACTAACTATGTGGTGTCAGATGAATCACTTCACTTGCAATTTGTATGGGGCTCCATGTCATCCTCTACAAAATGCAGCCAAGTAATATCCTTTTCCAATAAAGTGCCTGAAATTCTAACTCATTAAGAATTTGGCCTACATTAGAATGCTATTTCTTTTGATACCTGGTAGAGTCAAATTCCAGGACTAGTTTCCTTATGTGCATGGGTGCTCAGTTAACTTAGTATTGCCAACTAAGCTGCCTTTGACCAATAGTACCATCTCACTGGTGCATAGCAAAAGATCTTATCGATATCCCCTTCCTTTCCTTTGCTTTGCACAATAGTCCAGGACCATAAAATGACTGTGAACACTGATACTGAGCAAGAAAACCTTTAATAATCAATGAAGGAAATTATAACCATTTTGTGATTTTTAAAAATGTTGATCAAAATATTGAGACCCCCATTATTATCAGTGATAAGTGTGTAAGGTGAAATATAATGTTCATTTAGTATATTGTAATTTAAGACATCAAAGATGGTGTCATTTAAGGCATTTTATTTACTTTCTAAACATTTACCTAGTGAACTTGAGCAGAGTTTCCTTTCCTTCTCATTGTGTGACTTCCAATGTAGATCAAGCTTTTTTCCCCATGTCTTGACAAGCTGTCATAGTTCTTGCTAAGTTTTTATCAACTTTCAACATTTTATCTTTTATAATTTTGCTGTTATATAATATCCACAAGCATTGTTTTAATTTGGAAGTTCTTGCCAGTGTCACTTCCTCTAAGACCGTGATGACAAACTTTCCAGAGACCGAGTGTTTAAACTGTAACACACTTCCTTATTTGCAATGTGCCAGTGCTGCAATTAAACCTGAATACTGGGGTTTTAGTTTAGAAAAGACAACTCATATATTCTTATCGCTTGTCGTAAAAGAAAAACACAATAACAGAGCATTCTATGACACAGTTTTTACTGAAAGGTAGAAGTTTGTATTTGGTAAACTTGTGCACAGTTAATGTGGTCTTTGTTGCCGCCTGCATGCTGATGAGTTGTCAAGCCTTGGATGAGCTGACTCGGCTCCTGTGCCCGACAAAGAGGGCTCTGTGTGCCCACTGCAGCACACATTCTCTAAGATATCTTGATCCTTCTTGTCCCAAACATTTATGACTAAAAAGTTCACCCTCAGTTTTCTGGCAGCTTCAGGCAGAGACACTTAGCTGATGGCAGCATTGACAATTCCAAAGTCTCCTATAACTCCATGGCTATTCACCTTGAATTTCTCTTGCAGCATTCCCATTTTCTCTTTCTTTGCTCTATTTTTATCTTTGTTAGCTGCTTCCCTGACTATAAAATGGCACATGCCCTTATAACCAGAAAACAAGGATATGAGACAATTACATGCTTTGCTGTCTACAAACAAAACAAAAATGATGCATGACCTGTAAGTATAGACTTTGACAGAAGTAATTAGCTACTGATGATGACAGGCATCTGTTATTTACTTGATGGCTTGTATACTGAAGAGCCACCAAAGAAGTTTATACTTTGCACAACTGTTTGCTGAACAGTTAATACGCTGTGCTAACTGAACTTTGAACTGTGTTTTGGGGCTTAGGATTATTGAACACCAATTGTGGTAACTGAAATCTTTGCCTAACTGAATAATAGAGTAAGAAGCTTGCCTGTAGAGTCTAATTTCTTTTCTTCTTGTCTAAGACAATTTTAAGAATTTCTTTTCTCACGTATCTATTATTTTTTAATCCTCTGTATTTTCAAAGCTAAAGCTAATATAGAAAATCTCCTACCAGTTTGGTCTCCTTTTCTCCTTCCCATATCTTCCATAAACAAAAGCACGAAGTGGGCTTAGCCATGTTGTACACAAATGGAAGTGGAAAGAGAAAAATGCCAGGTCACAGAAAATGGAAAATCATATCTATAATAACAGGAAAATAGTCTTCAGTCTCTAAGATCCTGGAAGAACCAACTAAATCCTTCCAGAATTTTTTAAGTCCACATCTATTTCTTATTTTGATTTTAAGTGAATTAGCTTTTCCCAAAAAACAGTGTCATAGATTTTGCTATATAGTAAATATGCACTACATCATCAACTACTCGTGAATTCAAAGGCTTCATATGGGCAGGCCAGGAAAACTTAGTGTTACTGTAGCATTTTTATATTCACCAAACATCAAAATTCAAGTTGGAAATGAATGTTTAGAGAGCAGCTTGCCGGAAATCAGAATATATCTAAAATCATAAAAGTAAAAGAGAGATCCTTAATGACAAAACATAACATTAAGAACAAAAAACTGTTTATTGTTCTCTAACATGTAAGCAGAAGCTATGTATTTTTGGTGGGTTTTTTAATTTTAATTTTCTCTCTTTTCTATTCTTACTAATCTCTCCCTGTCCCTCTCCCTGTTCCTCCCCCTGTCCTTCCCCCAATTCCCTCCTCCCTCATTGCAATGACAGTCCTTATGTTATTTGTAGTACATATAAACCTACCTCCCAATGTACAGAAAACCATCACTAGAAAGTTTGACAATTTTCAGAGGTCATCTTAAGTTTGTACACAATATCATGACAGAAGTGTTCCCAGAGAATAAGTCTGCCCAAATTTCCCATTTTATGCTGGCTGGAATATGAACTTAAGTGACAGTGATTTCTGAACACATCCCAGGCAAAGCTTCTGAAATGACTTCCAATTTGCTAGTACAGATATTCGGGAAAGTAGCCAGGATGTCTTCCAGATTTTTAATTTTCTAAATCACTGGGGGCCTGCATAACCTCAAAATGATTCTAGTCTCCCAAGATGAAAATAGAAGAAGGAACATCACAATCCCTCATCACAGAAAAACAATATAGGGGAGTACAAGTAGCGTGAGATTCACACAGGGCACTCAGCTTGGGGAGAAAGATGAAAGACAGAAATGTTGACATGGCTGGTTGGGGGTAGAGACACGCTAGGCCTAGGAGAAGGTAAGAAGAAATAAGATATTAAAGCTGGCTTGGAGGAGTTTAATGAATACTAGTCATACCTCACTAGGCATGGCTTCTTAGTCCAATACTGAAGTAAGATTTAAAAAGACTTACGGCATTTCCATTGACAAAGAACAAGCAGGAACCAAAAATCAGAATGTCAAAGCATGACAAAACCAGCAGAGTGGAATTCTAATGCCAGGGCTATGTTGTTATTATATTTTCTATTTTAAATTTATTTGTCACATTAAGATAACTCTGGGAATGTGATGCTAAGAATGCCAGATATCACTCAGCTGATCCTGTCACTGTTTCTATCCCCACTTGCTTAATTTCCCCATGCCCCACCTCACAGCCATTTTTAGGCCAGACTAGAGCCAGGCCAATTTCTCACATGAAAATAGTACTGAACTCCAAGCCAACTCCCAATGATCCAGGTAGATTCTTCTCTAAATGTACTTATCTCTTCCTAAGATTGCTAGTATGCTCCCAGAAAGTTCCAAATTTGCACTTTATTTCTTCCTGAATTATTCATAGCCTTTTCCAGTATGGTTGGACTGTACCACGTTAGAATTATATCTTGTATTCTTTCTCCTTATTTTCCATTTCCTCCGGGGAAGGTGTTTCTCTTTAGTCTCTGAGTGTACCTGTCAAAAAGCCGCCTTCAGTGATAAGAATAATAGTTTAATATGCTCTTCTAGAGAGTCTGCAATTCCCCAGAAAGTAAAATCCTACATCATAAGAAGCAATAGAGGACACAAGGAAATTAGTTTGAACCAAGGCCTAAAGCAAGAAGAAAAAAGTGCCTTTACTAACTTTTGTTTTCAATCTTTATTTAATATTCATTACCAGATGTTAGTTCAGGGCACTCAGCTCCCATCTGGCAGTCAGTATGTGAAGTCAGGGTAGCTGAATCAGTTATAACACCCATATTCTTGTATTTATGTTATTTGTTTAAACTGTTTGTCTCTCTGCACTTGGTGACATGTGCAGGACATCAATCACAGTCATAAAATGCTAAGAATATGCTTAGGTTCTTTTATTTATTCCCCCAACCTGTGCGTGTGTGTATGTGTGTGTGTGTGTGTGTGTATAGGCAGTACATTCATTTGTATGAATATATACACACTTCAAAAAAAGAAAAACTTGTATAAATATCTTAATCCTAAATTTTTGAGATATGATGATATTAATACAAATTACTTTTGCAACTTGTATTAACTACAATTACGAGAGGTACTCAAAATGGTGGCCATTAGCTTCCTGACATTTATTAGTACAGTGAACTGCTGCATGGGTAAACTTTGTCACTGAGATTGCTGCACATTTCAATTTCTTTTCTAAGGGCCAGCATTGTAGTGGGTTTTCCGCAATACACATCTTCTAGGATCCCCCATATGAGGGTAACACCATCTGTTGGGAAAATATCATACTATTTTTCTTTTTTTGAAATGTGTATGCATTTTTTGGCAGACTCTGTAACATATATATATATATATATATATATATATATATATATATATATAGAGAGAGAGAGAGAGAGAGAGAGAGAGAGTATATATATTGAGTATATATATATGGATTGAGTTCAGTAGCTGAGTGTGATGTTTGGATAGGGGGCCAGGTTACAGGTGAGTCACTGGAGGTGTGAAATGGAAGCTCATCCCTTCTCTCTCTGCTTTCTGGCCACTACAACATGAACAACTTTTCTCTGTGAGAGCCTTTCATCATGCCCTTCCTGCCTCAGAGCCAGCCAGCTACAAAGCATGTCAATAAAAATGCAAACATTAAATATCAGGGTCAGGAGATTTCAATTGTGAACAAGGGCTCTACTGGCAGTAGGACTAAAGGCCATGTGAATTTTGCTCTAGCAGAAAATTTGTCTACATTTTGCTGATTCCCTGAGAATTTACAGGAGGCTGAGAGTAGAGGCAGAAGACTAATTAATATGATGGAGGAATTTCAAAAAAATCACTTGTTGAGGTTGTCGCTCAGGTACTGATTGAAAACGTTCCTTCCAAAGACTCATAAGCTCAGCAACGATGATTCTCATCAGTGATTTATCCACAAATGAGTTTAGTAGCTAGTGCGCTATAGGAGAGGGTCCTGCCTAGAGGCAGATCACTGGGGCACATGGCTAAAAGCATATGTCTCCCTCCCAGGATCCTTTTTTTCCCCTCTGCTTCCCGGCCACCATGATTGGAGCAGCTATCTTCTTTAGGCCCTTTTACCACGCCTCTCCTGACTTGGAGTCAGCCAACTATGAACTGAGTCCTCTAAAAACCATAAGCCAAAATAAACCTCTCTTCCTAAAAGTTGTAGGTGTTAGGTATTGTATCCCAGCATCCAAAAAGTGACTCAGACAATACCTTAATTGGAGGTGACTTCAACTGTCTCTTCAATCTATGTTTGGAGGGTATTTCAAGGTCAGGTAAGCTCCATCTCCTAAAATGCAAATCTTTAAGCTTAGACAATGAGTGTTTGTTGAGTAATTTGAATAAAGCCAATAGGTAAAGCTTAGCTGGAAGTTTTGAAGATTTGATAAAGGAATCAAAATACATAAGTGGCTTTTGGATGGTGTGATACTATTGCTCTGAAAAAAATATAAACATTTCTCCACTTATGAGTACCCCACTTCCTACTCACAAGCAAGTGAGTGGAAAAGATCATCACTCATTCACTCCAGTAATTCTTCCCCAGATGCCACAATATAATGACTGCTAAGTCCTAAGACATTATTTCTCAATCTGAAAAGTGTTGGCTATACAACCAGCAGCAATTTTCATTTCATTGTTCTGGGGTGGGGCCTCGGTATGAGCATTAATCCCAAACTCTCCAAGTGACTATAGTACTCAACCAAGTCTGATAACTACTATTCTAAGAGGATACTTCTGTAAGATGATGTGCTTTCTGAGTGTCTTCCTCAAATACCTCACAGGTTTTCTTGAAAGACCCTTACATCACTATAACCAGATAAGAGTAAATTATACTATTGCTTTCCACTAAGGAAAACAACAAAGCTACCCACCTCTGTAGTACTGTTTCTGAAAAGGCCCACAGGATTCCAAAATCTAGCCACCACTCTCCAACTGAGGCAACACATTGCTTTTGCAAGTGAGTTAACCTAAACAACAATTATTAACCACAAATGTGACAACTGTTTTAAATAATGCATTCTTTTATCTTGGTTTTTCACAGAGATCTTCCGGGGAAAAAAACTGCATTCATCATTTTGCATTACTTGGCAACTAGCAATTTGTGGCCTGAAACTCCCAACAACTATCTTTTGGGTCTCTGTTAACTTTGTTTTAAACTTTACACAGCTATTAGAAGTGTTCAAAGACTCTCATTTTGAACCACTTAGTTGATGAGAAATGCATGCTTAATGGGTATCCTCAAAGACAATTTAATGAATCCTGAAGGAAAGCAAAGTAAATTGATTATTATGCAATGACTTGCAAGAGCGCCTTATGACCAGCTTGTAAACAGCAGAGCAAAGAGGTAACCAGGACATGGATGTTGGCAGCTTAGATTATTAATTAGGACACCAATTGTGCTAATGATCAAGCTTCATTTTTAAAAACTAAATCTTTAGGGGCTAACTGAAAACATTCCAAGTTAATATTATTCAAATAGTACTTTGAAAAATCTTGCTTAACCCCCATGAGCTATTTAAACAGCTTTAGAAGTGTTAGAGGGCAAGAGTTAAGAGGTATTGGGTTTCTTTGACTGAGAAGACTTGAAAGGTATCTGTCCCCTAAGAATTCTGCAGCCTCCACATTCAAGGTGATTATACAAATCAGTGGTGTTTGGGCCAACTTCCATCTATATTATGTAACAGAATTTTCTTTATTATTTGATTAATCAAGGCTTGTATTAGGAATGTAAAAATGTATAAGGGAAGTAATAATGTAGGTATCATTTTGATAATTTCTTAAAGAAAATTTAATAACTTCAAGATTGTTGGGTTGAAATACTTACAATATCCACTTCCACCTTTCATGGGATTAGAAGAAGAAAAGTAGATTTAACCTACACCTAGAGGAGACAGACTGCTGAAACCTCAGCTCTTCCTTACAGCTGCTTTTTTTCCCCTTCAACTTCTCCTCCACATGCATGTAAATGTATGCACACACACACACACACACAGAGATACACTTTTCCACATTGACTCAGATCAAAAGAACTTGTTAAAACAGAAAACAGGGTCTCACACCCATAGTTTCTGATTAAAAAGACAGAGGAGATACCTAATAATTTGCATTTCTAATGAGACACTGTTGTTGCTGGTCTGGATACCACACTTTGAGTTTCACTGCCTAGGATGTTGATTTATTCCTGACAAACAAGGCAAATTGGTGACACTGTCTGAACATGTCAATGACTTTGTATTGCAAGTCCACCTCTTTCCACATACCCAGCCTCAATAAGAAAAGGTTTTTGACACTCTCACCTCATTCACAGAGCCTATCTGAAGCCATTTCTTTCAGCTCAATATGACCTCTGTGTGTAGACATGTTCCTAATTTGCTGAAACCTGGTACTTAGCAATAAGACAAGTTTCTAGGACTGAGTTCTGGGATTCTCCCCTTCATAGGAATGTTTGATTATACTGCTTGCATTGTCTTTGGCCCAACCAATGCCCTTGTGTATTTTATGCTAGCATACACACATATTTGTAAAATGATATATCCTTTTATTGAATATGCTAAAAAGCAAAATATCAGCATAAGGACAGAAGATTATAAAAATAGATTTACAACTAATTTTACTTAATACAAGTAGTATTAAGATAGTTATAATGCTATTAAAATTATTTAACGTATACAGCTGACATATCTTAAATTCTTTTTGGAATAAATATGATTTTAGAAAAGTAATTTTTATCTGCCAGGCATAGTGGCTCAGGATTGTGATCCCAGCTAAGGGATCACAAGGGAGGCTAAGGTAGATGTAGACTTCCAGGAAGATGATGGAACAGTAAGCAGCAGAGAAAACAGCTTCTCTGAGGGAAACAGTCCAGATGCTGGAATATAGAATCATGGGGAAGACAAGAAAGAAGGACGTGGGTCCCCTCGACCTAGCAAGAACTTAAAGGGAGAATTTAAGCCCACAGAGAAAGTAAAAAAAGAAAACCTTAAAGAAGAAGGCAGTAGCTGGCAGTGCCTTCACCCAGAGCCAGACACACCATGCGAGAAGAGCTATTGAAACCTGGGGATGCACAGTCACAATGAAGGTGGTGGCTGGCAAACCGGAAGGCCTCTGCAAAGAGATGGGGTGTCAGAGGGGAACAGTGGATGTGAAGAACTGCACTGGCTGGTGGTGAGTGTAGAGTACTCAGTCCTCCCGTGGGAGAGGGTGATTGGCTGGAAGCCATTTTGGAGTTGAGCAGAATAAGCCTGGAACCAGAACTGCAGCCAGCTTCCCCCATCAGCTCCCAGCTGGGAGTGGACTGGTGGAAACTGCTTGGGCTGAGTCCCACCCCTGTGTATGTGCCCACAGCCATCACTGAGGTTTCCCTAAGTCTATCCCCAACCAGCGCTGCCCATGTGCATACTCTATGTGGTGGGGGCTCCCTCCTGTTAACCAGCTCCAGAAGGAGGCAGCAGCCTGCCCTGTGCCTGCTTGCACTTCACCAGCCACCAGTGAGCCAAAGCAGGCTGGGAAAAGCAGTAGACAATGCTACACCTGTGCACCCAATGGTCACCATCAGATATCCCTAGCCAGCACTGGCTAGAAAAATCAAACAGTCTCACATCAGAGAAATTGAAGCCAACACAGGAAGTTCTGGGGACCCCACTACCCACTTGTCCAGAAGAAAATAGGAACATGACAAGAGGAAGAAACAAAAGGCAGTCTCCAGCCTGCAACCCAAGCAGTTCTGCTCCAGGAGATATAAACACAGAAGAGATTCGGAGACACACACCTGAAGTTTCTGAAGCAATCGCAACTGAAGTAAAAAAACAACTTCATGAGGCTATAAAGAAATTAGAAGAGAAATACTATCTCAGGTAAAAGAAGAAATGAGAAACATAATAAAAGAATTGCTAAGCACCTCTAAAGAAAACACAGATGGAAGAATAGAGGAGCATAGGAAAATGAGGGAAACCTTGAATGAACAATACGAAAAGACTTAGAATACATGAAACTGATTCAAAGAGATTTCCAGGAAATTAAAAACTCCATTGAAATCTGGCAAAACTGCTTGAAAGAAACTAAAGATAGACTTTCTAACCTTGAGGACAGGTTTGTAACTTGCAATTGTGAAAGTAAAGAGCTATTAAAAATACAAAGAACCATGAAGTAACAATTCAAAGGCTACAAGATGATACAAAGCATAATTTAAGAATAATAAATGTGATTGAAAAAGCAGGGGTCAACACAAATGAAATACAAAGGCTATTTATGGAAATAATTGTAGAAAATTTCCCAAGCATAGGAAAAGGAAATGATATTCAGATAAGTGAGGCATACAGAACTTCAGCAGCCATAACCAAATAAATCTACACCCAGTCATATAATAATCAAGATCCCAGAAATTCAACACAAAAACAGAATATTAAAAGCTGTTAGAGAAAAGAAAAAGATCACCTATAAAGGAAAAGTCACCAGAATCACGACAGACTTCTTAACACAAACCACCAAATCAAGAAGAGCTTGGATTGAAGTATTTCAAGTCCTGAAAGAAAATAACTTCCAACCCAGATGCAAAACTATCTTTCAAAATTAATAGAGAAACAAGATACTTCCATGACAAAGAACAACTGAGGGAATTCATAACCACCAAACCAACCCTACAAAATATACTGAAGGACATTCTGGAGAGGGGAAAAAAAGACCACGGTTTCAAGAACTGTGGCAGAGGTGGTTCACTAAATGGAGCAGACAGTGGAATGAAGAAGAAAAGTAGGCAATCAATGGCAGGAAAATATCATGGTAGAGATGAGGCAGAGAATGATGGCCATAATCACTAACATAGATGGCCTCAATTTACCAATAAGAAGAAACACAGGCTGAGTGGATCAGGAGACAGGGTCCATCAACGTGCTTTATACAAGAAACACATTTAACCCAAAAGGGGTTCACACACTGAAAGTCAAAAGGAAGAGAACAATACCCTATGAGACAGGGAACCAGAAAAAAGTGGGGTTAACTTGCCCATCAGCTGCAGATTGGTTAGAAAGCCATGACACTTTTATATAATGGAAAACTGCTCATCTATAAAGAAAGATAACCTTGAGGTTCTTGTAGGTAAGTGGATAAAACTTGAGATCATGCTCAGGGGTAAAAATGTTCAGAGTCACATAGGTGAATAGTATGTTGCTGCCCTAGTATAAAAACTAAAGGAGTTAGTGAGATCCAAAATGTACAATTCATCCTGTGAAAGTAAAAAGGGAGGAATTGTCTAAAAAGGGAAGACAGTGGTCATTGTTAATCTACTATTATGATTTGAAACCTGTATTGTTTTCATTGCTCTGTTTAGTTTGGTTTTATTCTGTTTCAGTTTGTCTAATCGTATTATATTTGATGGCATGGACAGCTATTTCAAAGATAATAAAATATATTATGGTAACCATTTTTGATTTCCTATTAGCTTGATTTGAAGCCCTGTATTGCTCTCATTGTTTTGATTTGACTGATTTTATTCTATTTTGTTTTGTTTGATAGTACTGTGTCTGATGGTATAGACAACTACTTTGAAGACAATAAGATGTATTATGATACTCATTGTGGTTTTACTATTATCTTCTTTTGAAATCCTATACTGTTTCCATTGTTTTGTTTTTATTGGTTTTATTATGTACTATTTTGTTTGATTCTATTATGCCTGATGGTATGGGCAACTCTTTTGAAGATAACATTATGGTAGCCATTGTTGATCTCCTTGTATTTTATTTTTAAGTCATGTACCATGTTCATCCTTTTGTTTTGATTGACTCCTGTTTTGTTTCATTTGGTATTATTCTTTTCAAAAAAAAGAGACAAAGATGCTAAGCTAGAAGGATTGCAAATTTGAGTATATCTTGGGCTACATAGCAACAAGTGTCTCCAAAAAAAGTAGGTCTTATTTGTTTATAAATGGTAAAAGCCTCCCTGCTTCATGACACTGATTCTTTTCCCTTAGGACTATCAAGTCACTGAGAGATTATGGCTTAATCTCAAATTTGACTTATTTGCCTGCATTCTTATCATGTGGGCTCTTTTGTGTAACACTCAGTACTGGTCTCTTTAGGAATGAATCTCTTTCTTTTACAAAAAACACCAACTCTTCTTTCTATAGGACAACTAGATCAGTCATCAAAGCCAGGATTCTACCTCCTAATAACTCAGCATGCTTCACACACTTACCAACTGCCTTTTACTTCAGGAGAACTCTACAAGTGAATTCAGTGCACAGCGGTCTAAGAACAAAATGACTGCTTTCTAGTTCCTGAGCCTGGAAACTTTGAAGCTCACTCACTCACTTCATTTGGGACACTCTTACTATTACATATGCAGTAATAGGAACTTGCCATTCCACTACACCTGGCCATCTATTTAAAATGTTCCAGTCCAGACATGTGATACAACTATAGCCTAAACCATCAAGATCTTAGAAATGAAGCAGCTCAGTGTGAGAGGAACTGCCACACTGAACTAGAAACAGATACTGCCAGTATCTGCCTCATCAAGTGCCATTGTGACTAGGCACAGGGATTTTGGTTGTATAATTAAAATATTGTGCAAATAATGGGAGGCATTAATGGTTTACTTATTCCTTTTTAAAATTAGTTCATGTTTGCAGTACACAAGGTTTATATTTACCTTGGAGAGTGAGAACAGGTATATAATAAAACTTGTTTCATTTCCTAATCTCCTTCCCTTCCCACCCACCTGTTACAGTTTATTTCCATCCTTTTTTAGACTAAGAACTACAGTTATTTCTCTTGAATACACAAAACTTCCCAGAGCCCCACAAGTCACATATTCCAACTCATCTCTCTCACTTCAGTGGTTCAGGGTCTTGCCATCTGGTCTTCACAACTGCTGCTTAATGAGTGTTATTATCCTCAGTATCTTTGTGCCTCCACTTCTCTTCTCCACATCCATCTTTTATTATGTCACCTGCAGGGTGATCACTAGAACTGAAAACTTGACTTGGGAGCTTGATGTTTATAAAGACTTCAACAAACGCTATGTTCCTTGGTAGTTTACACATGGCCTTTCTCAACTTACAAATATCCTTGCTTCCTAATCCCATGTCTTGCCATTAACACTCTTCTAGCAAATGCCTCATGGTCACATGAGGTCTTCAGCTTCATCTCACATCAATCTTTGTAACCAGACTTCTAGAATTTTGTTCTAAATTATGTGTTGGTGTCTCTCCAAATACTGCATGTTGAAGTCCTAACTACAATAGGATAGTGTTAGGGCATACGTCCTTTGAGAAGTAATTGGGATGCTATGAGGGTAGAGTCCACATGATAAAATTAGTGCCCTTTTAAGAAACATGGGGTGTAAAAAGTAAATAAGAACTACAAGAGTAAAAAAACCAAAATGTGTAATTGCTATTGTAAAAAAGAGAGGAAAAGAAAGTGCTCTAAGGTATATAACTGCATGTGTGTTTGAGTGTGTAAAATAGATGACCATATTGCTGAATCTTTGTTGGAACTTTGAGCAGAACTGTTTGTAGTCTGACTGTTTGAATATTTACTATGTACCCTTTAACTTTGTAACTTGAACGACTATATCCAGGATGACAGTATGTAATTTATAAATTACTGATTTCTTAGTGGGGCTTTTTCTCATTCTCCTTTTTCTTTCTTTCTTTCCTTCTTTCTTTTAGAATTCTGTATTGTTGCTACCCTTTTTTGTTTTGCTTTTTTTTCTCTTTAAATAAAATTTTAAAAATGTATAATTGCTATTGTAAAAAAAAGAGGAAATAGGAAGCACTATAAAAGATATAGCTACATGTATGTTTGGGTGTGTAGGATTGAGACCATATTTCTAGGTTCTTGTTGGATTGTTGAACAGATCTGTTTGCACTCTCACTGCTTGAGTGTCCACTTTGTGTGCTTTAATTCTGTAACTTGAATAACTATTTCTAAAAGAACAATGTGTAATTTATCAACTAGCGATTTCTTACTATTTATCTTCTTTTCTTGAAATTCTGTAATATTTCTACCTTTTTCCTGTTTTTTTCTCTTTAAATAAAAAAGAGAAAGATAGTTGCAAAAGAAACATGGGAGAGGTTTCTATCACTGACCTTTATATAGAACAAGTCCTTTGTTAGCGTCTGGCTATATTGGCATGCTGATGTCAGACTGCCAGCCAAAAATTTAAATTTCTGCTGCTTAAACTGCCCAGTCTATGTTATCCTATTAGAGTAGCCTAAGTTAATACACATTTTAATGCCTCCAATGCAAAACACCATCCCTACACGGATCTTCAATTTGTTCTCCTATGCAGTTCCACCTGACCAAAACAGCCTTCTCTAACTTCTCAACCAGTTACCTCCAGACTCCTGCTCATATTTCAGTTGCATCTCAATTTTAATTCCTGAGGCAAATTTTGTATAAGCACAGATACAGTGAGGAGAAAACAAAATTGATTATGGGGATAAATCTGATTTTACCTAGAGTTTCTCAGTCTTTTCTTCTGTTAGCACATAGGCACATGTGCAAATACCTCTGTTTAATTAACCCAAGCTTCCTAATAAAGAGAATTTCCTTACTCAGGGTTGAGTTAGTTGTCCATCCTATCAGACTTTTAGTTCTAATTCTAAAAATTTTATTGAAGACTCTATCAAAAATTGCTCAATATTCCATCAAATTCTGATACATTTTCCCCAAGAAGAATCTCTTGAGAATTAGGGATCACAGTAAAAATAAGAAAGATATCATAAGTTTGATTATGAAAAATAACTCTCAAACACTAGACTAATGACTTTGTGTTGGTGAACAACATTTTAGCAAATTTAACTGATATAAAACAGTTGTTTTAAAAGAATATAAATGTGCAGGTATACTATAATTAAATATCAAGACTAACATAACATGCAAAATGGAATAAAACAAATATTAATGAACTTTTTAAAAGTATGGAATAACAAGGTCTGTTCATGGCCCATAGTAAGGTAATTATGGGCCTGGTTTTCATACTGAGAAAATGCCAGTTCAGAAGTTGGGAGAACGGTTTAATATGATGGTTGATGGCAAAAGAAACAGTTGCCACGGGGCACCAGTATTGACTCACAAAGAACAATGCTAGATTAACTTAATTTGTCTTCCAGAAAATATTAATAAATCCAAAAAGTACTACATATCTAAAAACAAATGCACTGCAAATTTACATTTCTTACTTTCTTCTGGTATCTCCAGGCCTAGCATTCTTTCAAACTCTAATACAGCCTCTAGTAATTAACACTGGTATTGCAAAAAATCTCAACAACAATAACTTGCTTCTTATAAATATGTGGCATATTAACTCACTGTCACTTGATAATTTACATAATTACTTTATAATTACTTAAAATTCAATATAAGCATCTATTTACAACATGAAATCATTAGCATCATCATACAATCTCTTACATTTGAATCTTAAATGCATTAGAATTCTTCCTTGTAAAACCACACTTTATGTGCATAAAATATTCTAACAAGTTATGGTATAAAAATAATCATATTTCTTGAATGTTCTACAAAGATTAGATTGTAAATGTGGAGCAGGTTAAAAAAAAGTCTTCATCAAAGTGAGATATTGATAACATTTGTCTTGTTATGTCCTTAACCCTGTCCTGCTTGATGTTCCCTTCTCTTCTCTTTTTCCAAGATAGAAGTCACTAAATTGACCTCATGACTTCTCCAACTTCTAACACCATATAAATTGGTCATTGAATGGCCAAGAATTGCAGATTTTTGCCAAGTTCCTTGACTGTGGTTTTGCCTTCAAAGACCTTCCTGCCTTAATTTAAAATTTATTGTATTTCACCAGTTACACACTTCAGTACATTCTAACACCTTTAATAGCTGTATGACTCATAATAAATATGTTTTGCTTTCATAAATTATTATGAAGTAAGCATAGTGAGGCTCTATTGAGAGGAAATAGATTAATTTTGTCTGAAATATGTGTAGAGATGATGGACAAATATTGAAATGAAAGAGCAAAAAAAGATTCAAAGGAGGATGTTATATCTAAGCCTTATCTGTAATGCACTGGGGGAAATGTGAAAGTATTTCAAACTCCAGGGTAGGATTTGGCATTGATGACATTTCCCCATGAGTTCTGAAATTCATTCACAGAAAGTCACATAGACAGAAATATATTAATCTGACTTTAATGAAGTCAAAGTTGTCCCATGGCCATGCCTAAGCTACTGATTATTAGGAAAATCAAAGCTCCTAGCATGGGAGGCAGAAATTATCAACTCTAGAAAAATTGTAGGAAAAAAAAACATAGCAAGGAAATAAGTTACTAGCATACTTGGTATGCATCTTCGTTATACAATAAAAATTAATAATGTCGGTAGAGACTTATTACATAGCAGGTATTTTATGTGCAATTCTATAGATATTATTAAGTGCATTTTAAAGATCAAGAAACAGATACTTAGAGTGGTTTCTTATGCAAGATCATGAAGCTCTGAAAAAAGAGAAACTAGCATTTAATACTTTTATTCAAAATTCTGGCTAGCTTCTTCATGTCATGATTCCTATCTTCTTTCTCTTAAAATACTTTTCAAGATCCTTTTGTTTGAAGTTTAGCAAGGTACTCTGTGGTCAAAGAGAAATACTCTCAAGGATATTTCTCTGTCTCCTAAGGTCATCTTTAATTAAACTACTTCATCTTATCCTAACAAATTGCCACTGGTAATCATTATTCTGCAAAAGGTAATATGGCCACTCTCAAAATAATAGTTCCTTTGGGTTGCAGGCTATTTTTTACAACTCTTTAGTCTCTTTGGAATAGTCTTAATCCTGTTATTTACAAATTCTGCTATCCTGAGTTGTAGATATTTGATAAGACCTACAAGAGCTAGAAAACCAACTTTCTATATCTCATTCTAACCAGATCAAAATCACTTCCAGGAGCCAAAATGTAAGTTCTACTTTATGTTACATGTAAAATGTTGTCTAAAGGACTCATATTCAAAAGCATCTCTCAGCTCTTTATCATAGGAGCAGAGAGTTTCAGAAATTATTGGTGGTTTCTCCTAATCAAACACCAAATTGTGCTACAATTATATCTTTGCTTAACTGTTTTCCCATGAAAGAGTGAGATCCATTAGTGTGGAGATGGAGAGGTATTTGCCCTTGCAGTTACAAAGACTAGCACAATGTCTGGTCCACACTGTAGATTCACTCAATATGTGTGGAATGAAAGATCAAGCAAATAAGTGAAATAATCCAAGCGTTCAGTCTTAAGTCACCACCTACAATGTACTATGCACTGATCTGACAAAGCAGGACAGTGAAGAATAGCACCATGTGAGCTCTTGTCTTCCTGGGACTATGTTTTCATGTAATAAAGAGATTAATTATCATGTATTTTCAGACAATAATACTTACACTTATTGATGGAAATTTTACTATGTTCCAGGGACTTTTCTTTTTTAAATTTTTTTAGATTTTTTATTAGTATGTGTTTATAGTACTTATAGTTTACAGCCATATTGGAGAATAGATACATGCACATAATGCAGCTTGGGTTTTTTAAATTGCCTTCTTCTTCCCTTCCATGTTCCTGAGGACTGAGTCTTGGAGCCAGGGATGAGAAGGAAAGCATGGAGTGAAGAAGGATAAAGGCTGGAGAGATAGGCAAGAGGATCTCAGTGAGAAAGTACAGTCTCAAAAAAAAAAGCAGTTGAAAGAAAAATTACTTTGAAAAGATATACAGTGGGCTAGACATCCTGTTTGCCTTCTACTAATAACAACTAAGATTAAGAAACACAGTATGCAATGGTTAATTTTGTCACCTTGATTGACTCAAGAGATATGTAGGAGATTCAGTAAAGCACACTTTTGAGGGTCTCTGGGAGGATCATAGGGGCATGACCTGGGACCTGTATTTGGTCCTGCTATTCCTCTGTGGGCCTCTCCCTCCTCTGCTCTTGCTTCCTGGCTGCTATGTGTTGAGCAACTGTCTTCACCCACACCCCTCAGCTTTGATGTGTTTTTCTCCCCTTGGAGCCAGCTGACTGTGGAATGAAACCTCTAAACTATGTGACAAAATATATTTTTCTTCCTATAGATTGTATATGTCACGTACTTTGTTCCAGTGATGGGAAGGTGACTAATACACATGTCAGATCAAAAACAAGAATCACAAATACATATGTATAGAAGTACAGCTACACACTCATGTATTCTTTAAAGTGTTAAGATGATATATCTAAAAAATAATGAAATCTAAGAAAAAGTAACAACTAAGATGCTTTGCCTTGAGAGTTTTGATCAAACAGTAAATCTGAACCTCAGTTTTGTCATGAGAAACAAAGTCTGCCAATGGGTTGGTTAGTAGTGTAACAGAAAATGCATCTCACCTCTGAGAGTATACTTCAGTTTCTTATTTGCTCAGGTAATAGTTCCTGTTCCTGTTCTGCTTGCTTCTGTCTCTTAGAAAAAGCTGGCCATTGTGATGCACATTGTATAAATCAATCCCCAATTGACAGGCCATTCTGTCTCTGTACTTACTGTTTGTTTATCCCATAAAAGCCCTAGACCACCAGAGATCTGGTCTGGTGTTCTGGGAATGATCCCAATCAATGCCTGTTGACATACCATGCTGACCTCTTGGGTCACCTGATCTGGCTCTCACAAACAGAGCAAGGACCTCTCCAGGTCCTGACAGGAAAGCGTGCCCTTGAGAATTCTTGAGGCCCCTCAGAGTTCTGGAGAAAGATTTCTGACTCTCTACTCAAGAGGCTCCCATCAGAACCCAAAGAGAGGAGGACACAATCTCTCTGTGTTTTCCTGCTTGGCTGCCTTCCTACCTCATTCCGGTAAGACCCCCAGGGGACCCTAGTTAGTCAATCTGTCATTCCTGTTCAGCTTAAACAGAAGAGTTGATCAACTCTTGTTAGTTAAAGCCACCTTCAGTGGAAGGGAGATGGGATGTCTAACCTCTGAGAGCCATGAATGAATGTGTGAGTGAGTGGCACAGACAGTATAAGCAATAGACTGCTCCATCTGTGCATCAAGACTGGGAAATACTGGTCACAGTGGCTGATAGGGCCCTTACCTGTGGTTTCATGGCAATTGACATATGGAATAACAGAGGCCCTCACCCTCCATAGCTAACTCACAACTAAGTTCCCATGAGGTACATGGCCAAGGAGTCATCTGAATTGGTCTCTCTCTCTGAGAGGCACCAATCCTTTGTCTGTTGCACCATCACTCAAAGGTACAGAACACATATGTAGGAAGTCAGAGATGGGAATTAATTAGTCAAAACCTAAAGTCCCTAACTGCATGACAAAGGACTTTTATGAAGTAAAAATATGAAATCAAACAACTCTCTGTATTTGAAAGGAAAAAAGAGACCCATTCTTTCTGAAAATTCCACCTTGGTACCCTCACTGGCTGCTGCCAACAAGTATAGCTTCACTTCCCACTCCCAACTCTTTTACTTCTGGCCAATTGAACTGATTCTAGCTAACCACTGCCTGAATTTGGCCATGGAGGTCCTCCCCGCAAGGAAAAATTGGACTGTCAGCCCTGACAAATGAGTTGCCATGGCCTGCCCTAAAGGTGGCCCCATCTAGAAACAACTCAGTGGAATGTTGCACAAAAATATTAAAGGAGGGGAGCAAAAAGTTATCAGATGACAAATATTTCACTGATCTGACTGGCTCAGACTAGGGGTCCAGGCTCCTTCTAAGGTTGGGCTATGGGCAGGGGCAGTTGGGAGTCTTGCTTCTTGCCCCTTCTGCCAGGCACAAACTTATAGGACATCTCCCCAAACATGAATTCCTATGTAAGTTAATTCCCAGATTGCTTCTGGGTAGAGAGTTCCTCTTCAAGTTAGAAGCCATCATCTCCTTTGCACCAAGCCAGTCAGTCTCACTCTTGTTTAACCCTACATTTGTGACTCTCATTGTTCCCTGAGAAGAAGACACCTGCATTAGCCTGAGATAGATAACTGTAACCCTGAAATTCTGAAATTCTGAAAATCTCCTTTCAGAGGTGTGAGCCAATACTCACCTCTGGGCCTGGCAATCAAGCGTTGCTCCAGCCACACCTTGGACACCTACCTCTAGATGCCACCTAGTTTACATGCTTAGATTTAAAAGATGACTTCCTCTTTTTGCAAGTTGCCCCTATAAACCCTGCAACTCAGAAAATTCTGAGACAAGAGGCCAGCTCACTTGTATTGGTTGTCACAAGGGGTTAAGAACTCTCACTATTTTCAGGGAGGCTGTAACAACAGATTTTGCCAAGTCACCAGCACCTTTTCTCTGAGGTGTTTCTGTCCCTTGCAGCTCCATCATGGTCCCCCAAGCAAAGGTGCCTTTTACAGGCACTTCTCCTGACTGTAAAGCCAGTTCAAGATCTCTGAGATGCCAATGCTGCCATGATTGTATATATGCTGCATCAGTCTTCTGCCACCCACAGCCAGCAAGTATCTTAAAAGAAAACTACCAATCACCTTAAAACTATGCACAAGTCAACAGTGTCAAATACAAACATATTTTTCAAAAATGAGGCAAATTGAAAACACACTCAAGCTGACTGAAACTTGAAGCAGAGCTTAACTAAGGAAATGTGAAGACACATGGAGTTTAGGCAGAAAACAAATGATCATAAAGGATAGTATTGCAAGATGAGAAGGCATGAAGAACAAATAAGGGATACAAATATAGGTAAAGCTAAATGAATGTTGACATAAATCAATAACAGGAAAATTTTATGAGGTTTAAAGTGAAATTAAAAATAAAATGTATTACAAAATGTATGAGAAACATAGGTAAATACTTTTGAAAAGTACATTATTAAGTCCTATTCCCTAGATCTGTTTCCCCAACATGAAAGGAAAGAACATCCAGAAATTTCTACAGTCAACAAAACTGCAAGAATAGGGGCAGTAGAGAACCAAGAATCTGAGAAGTGTCACAGAAAGACATCCTAAGAAATCTAGTTTGATATCTTCATTTTACAGCAATAAGAAAGGAAAATTTAGAGAGAGAAAAAAAGAGACAGAAACAGAGAGGCACAGAGAGAGAAAGGGCAGCTTAGTGTCTTTCCCAGCTGTAGTTGTACCTGAAGGGACGGAGTTTAGCAACCTGTCTTTTCTTTCTGTCTGGCTACAACTTCACAATTTGACCCAGTGTCAGCAGAACCCAAGGAACAGGTTTGGCAGTGCAAATCCAATCAACCACATCATTTCTTTTCAAATTATGAGATAAATCCAAGAGCAATACTCTCATTTAAGCTATTTGTTCTTCTAGATTTCTGCTCTCATTTGTGGGAGCAAAGAGTGTAGATTCCTGGTAAAGCTGTGGCTCAGAGGATGCATTCACAGTGCATCTCCTGGATTTCAAGCAAGATACTCCTACAGGGAAAGTCTCAGAAATGATCCGACTTTTCAAGCACTTCTCACCTTCTCCTCATCATCCCTGCTCTTAAATTTCCTGAGTTTCTCCCAAACAATATTGTTTTTGTCAGTAACAGTTATGCATATTACACTTAATGCAAGAACCTCACTTGCTTCTTCACTAACTCCAACATTCTAACTTTTTGGATAGTAAACAGCCATATTTGAGGAAGCAGATTCTCTAACTTTAGAAGCAGAAATGCATTGAACATTTTCTTAACCTTTAAAACATGACAAGGGCATAAATAAAAACATACCAAATTGTCTCCAAGAGAAAGAGCACTTCTTTAACAAATGCCTTGGCAATTCTGTGGCTAAGAGTTCATTTTATTCAGAAATGTTAGGAATGGGTATATCTCCTTTAAAGCATTTTTTTAAATACCGCATTTCATGCTGAGTGGTTAACAATTCAAGGTCTGAGAAAAACAAAACCAGGAAAAGATTATTTGAAAGATTCTCAACAAAAGTTTCTGAACTCTTAAAAAAATAAAAGCAGCAATGTACTCCTAGCAGCATTTGTAACATTAAACATAATCTTGCACTTAGCTGTTATTCTTTTTAATTTTCTAAATTTTAGATAGTTATGACAGTACTGCCACTGAAAACCAGATGTTCTATGTACACTTATTAGACATGCCTTTGTTTATCCTGAATTATCCCTTCTGCTAAGGTGATTTCTTTTAAATCTTAGACGGTAACAGCTGAAAACAGAGATGACTATACATTGACCTCATGGCTTTGATTTGTACACAAATAAATTGACAGGTTATAAGACTTCAACCAGTCCATGCCCTTGGCTAAAGATCTCATGCTAGGCCTGTGTTTCATGAGGCTCTATGACTATGTTTCTGCCACCACCACTTCTACCTCACTTTTTAAAATTGTACTCAAATGGAATGGCAAATCTTTTTGTAAGACATGATACATTTTTTTCTTTCACTTCCTTTTTCATTTTTCTTTCTCATTCGGAAAGTGGCTCATAAAATTCTGTTCTCTTGACATCAGGAATTATTGAATAGATTATGCTACAATTTTATCTTAAGACACGAAGGAACAAACAAGAAGAAAATTACTTTTAAGGAGGAAAAAAACACGTAAACTAAAAGACTAGAATAGGAATAATGGAAAATAAAACTAAGATATGTGACTACATTTTTCTTGCAATAAAACACTCTAAGAACCAAATGGCACCTTCTCCAGAGCAGGGTTTATTATAAAGTCACAATCTCATCCCAAGTAACTTTCAAATTCAGCAGCAGAGCAGAGACCTTCTGACTTAATAAAGGACAGTTGTGGTAGAATATATTTAAATTGCAGTTACTGCAGAATATAAAAAGTGGTACATCAGGCTCATTATATCATAGGAAAAAAAAGGAGTCAAAGTAAAGTAGTTCCATAAAACAAGACAATCCAAATGTAAAATAAAAGTGATTAAATGATATCATCAAGTCAAACAATAAAATATGGTATTATTATGAGCATTAGTTTTAGCAGCTGACAGTGATATATGATAATTCAACACTACACCATGGAATGATTTTCATGGCTTTGGACCCTTGGACAAGAATTTGTAGTTAATTGAGTCAGAATTTCATTGGAATCTTGTTCTCAGGTGAGAAAATATAAAGAGGCCATTTCTATGTAGTGTTCCACTCCAAGAGTTATTCTACTTCAAACCATCTTTAGTGGAAAGCTAGAAACTTCAAGATTAAACATATACCTAAGTAAGCCTAAAACCCAAGAGGGTAAAAAATGAATAATTTTAACAAATTTTTCCTTTTAAGTGCCTGGACAGCTGAAGCAAGGGATATCAAAAGTTAAATTAGTTAGACAATGCTTTCATTTTCTATTTCACTTGGCTGTGTAGATGCGTCTTAAGTGTAGTTTGATGTACTGTGCAAATATCTTACTATCCTAATACTCATGTGTGTTCCAGCAATAATTCTTTGAAATTATGACCATGCATGAAGCATTAAAATAAGCATTTAACTCAAAAAAGGAATTGAGATACCATGAACAGGGTACTGCACCCGGGAAGTCATCAGAAGTCATAGCCTCGATTCTGGTTTTGGCTGCCTCATTGTTAACTCTGTGGTGACACTGTTTATGACTATGATAATACAGTTACATACAGCCTCCTAATACTCATAGCTTATAACAGAAAAGGTTGATTTGGTGTCTATATTACATATCAGATGAGAGCTGACTACAGCTCTGCTCCTTGTTTCTTCATTCCAAGACCAGTTTCAGAAGCAGTCTTCACCTGGGTAATGGTATTCCTGACACAGTACGGAAAAAAAAAAAAGAATGTTGCTATATCCACATGCTGTCTCCTAAAGCCGGGCACATGGCAAGATGACTGGAAAAGAGAGAATTTCTTAAAAATACCTATAATCCCACCTAGACATGATACTTCTTGATCAGAGATCTATGAACTAAAGGGACAAGTTATATGCTCCTCATACAGACAACAGATAATCATACTAGGAAACAGTCAGGATACTTGCAATAAGCAATCCTATGCAGGGTGAATTGGGAGCATTCAAAATCATGGGTTGGGAGAATTCTGAAATTATACCAAATAGGTGTCACAAGGACTGACCACCTAGAGATGGAAAACAGTGCTTGGCTAGGGCCCACCTGCACTTCCTGACTCTGTGGAATTCGCTTGATTCTCCACCATCCTTTTTGATTCCACATGAAGACAACATCTGAAGAGTTTTCCTCTGTGTGCTCTCTGCTTGCTGAAGTTTGAAGCACTGATAATCATTAAATTTGAACATTCACAGACTTATTTTATTTCAACTAGAGGTTTTCTATTTTTGTTGGTATTATTTGACAAATAGCCTCTCAAAACACAAATTACTTTTTCATCCCTCTGATTCTCTTCAGCTTCCGTTTATAATACCATACCCATGGTTATTTTTCAGACTAGCCTTTTTCATTCTCATTTTTAGATTTCAATTGAGACAACTTAAGGACATCTAACTTCTGTGAGAGAATATATTTCTCTTTAAAATAACCCATTTTGTTCAAGTAAAAGTATTTACTAAGTACTACCTCATGTTATAACTTATATCTAGATGTCCTCCCAAAGATTTATGCACTAATAAGTGGGGCTTTTTGAAGGTGGCTGGATCTAGGGTAAGTGAATATTAATTAAGGGTGTGTGATAACTAAATGAGTCTACTGGTTATTTTAGCAAAGCTCTGGGTTTGATAATGGGAAGGCTCACTCTGGTGTGGGTGGCACCAATCAATAGGCTTATAGCCTGGACAGAACATGAAAAGAGCTCATTGCTGCTGCTGCAGCTGATTCCTGCCTTCCCTGCCATGGACCATTCTTCCTTTAAAATGCACCTCTGCTCTACTACCCTGCTATGGAGCTGATGGAGTATGTACTGAAAGGCAAAATAAACCTTTCCTCCTTTAACTTGTGGGTGTTGGATATTTTGTCCCAACAATGAGAAAAGTAGCTGAGACACTTCCATAAATGGAGAACTATGGTTACATTGTTGATTTGTTCTTTGCCTCAAATCTGAGTTTTAACTGGCTCTTGTTGCTTAAAATATTTTCTAATATAGTCTTTTACTAATTAAAGATGGGAAGCAATAGCATCTTTTAACACTGAAGATTACCCATAAGGCATTGCCAGTAGTTGATTATCTTTGACTTTCTAAACCTCAACTTATATAGGTCAACCTAATAGGAAAGTAAATTCTCTCCTATGTTTTGAGACATAGACCCTTCTTCAGAGTCATGCTCTTCAAACCATCAGAAGTATTACACGTGATTCTGATAAGTCATGTTTTCATTATTGTGACACTCATTGACATAGCTAAGTAAAAATGAATTACGTTACTATATTGAGATACATATCTCAAATTGGGAGCACAAGGAGAATGAGTGTTTTATAGAGTCACTTATACTTTTGTCACTAGAGAATGGATTCCTGATTGTGACTTCTTACTAAAATCCACACAAAATGGAGATTTCTGGCTTATTTATATTAATTTTCCTAGCATTCATTTGAATTGTTGGATAACTAGACATACATAGGTATATATCACACAATCACAACAAACAGGGCAAAATTTAATTTAATACTTAGACCTTATTCTAATTAAATGAACCCTTTAAAACAAATTCTATGCTGGCTCTTTCTTTAGAAAACAATCAAAATGTTACAAAACTGAGGGAAACATAATAAGAGATGTAATTGTCATGAAAGATACAGGAAAAAGCAGCATGGCTAAGAAGATATAAAAATTACAATAAACTGTGCAGCCCTGTATAAGAATTATTGTAAATATTTTTCAATTTTTCTGTTTGTGTGTCTCAGTTGATATTCCTCTGATTTTTAACACCTTTATAATATCCGCTAACACTAATCAGAAAAAAACAAGGAGCATCCTAAGAGATTGTACAGAAAAAATATTATCCTATAATTTTGTTATTTCATTTGTTTTTATAGTAATTATCTACATCAAATATGACAGATTTTTATTTATATAAAATGATAATTTATTTTAGAATACATTTGTTTAAATTAAACATGCAAGTCAAATGTAAAAAGAATATTAAGAAAATAATAATTCACATGGTAGAGAAATTACTGAGACTCAAAAAATTTCACAGAAAATACACCTGACATCTTTTGGTTATCAGCATAAGTTTGCCTCCTGGGAGGCAGTTTGAAGTTTTCTGCAAATATTTTAGTAGGCAAAAGTATGTGAATTTGGTGAATAGGGACCAGAGAAGCTAGGTATCCTGTACTCCATGTGTGTAATCTACCTTAAAAGAACTTTCCACTAGCAGCTATAAAGGTAAATCTTGTGCTTTATTTTTGTAAGCTTTTGAAATAAAATTTATATACTAAATTAGTCAGCTTTCCTATCACTGTGACACAATTCCAAATACACACAGGTCAAAGAAGTTGAATTTGGCTCAGTTTCAGGAGATTCACTCCATGGTTGGCAGGTTTCAAAGCAGAAATCATCATGGCAGAAGTTGTTTAGAGCAAAGCTGTTTAGTCCATGGTGGCCAAGAAGCAGAGAAGGGAAACAGAGACTGGATATAGTGCCCAACCTGTCATGGCTGCAGGAGCTACCTATAAACATTCAGGGTTCCTTTTACCAATCATCTAGGCAACTCTTATGCCAACCAAGTTGAAAATCCTAACCATCACAATCCACCTCTTTTCAGTTTAACATCCAAACACGTCTTCTCGACCCATGCTTAATTTTTAAATAAACACAGTAAATTAATAATTCTGCCTAACATGATAGAACTATTTTGCATAAAATCAAAAACACAATAACCCCTTTCCCAAGGTATCAATATTTCCAACATTTTTCAAAAATTCAAGCTAGAATCTCTTCTGTGCTCAAGGTAAAGTCTCAACTGTGAATCTCTATTAAAATAAAAAACAAGTTACATAATACCAAGGTACAATGGCGCAGGTTATACATTCCTATGGGCCAAAGCAAGACCTAAACCAAGCAGAGTAAACATTAAGATCCATAGCCAGCATCTGGGGCACACAATGGTAAAATCTGAATTCAAGAGGTCTTGGGTAAGACCCTCTCCTATGGCCTTGCAAGATGTATCCCACATCATGTCATTCTTGTGTTGTTTCCACACATGGATTTCTCAAAGTGTCAGGACTTAGGCGAAATACAATTTGTTTGTTTGTCTGCTTTTGATAAAGTATCACAAATTTGGCCTCTAATCCAACTGCCAATCAAGTCCTTGTTTCCATTTGAAAATTCCTCAGCCTGGCCTTTATTGCCCACATTCCTATAGCATTCTAGTCTTCCAGCTCCAAATAAAATGATCCATCAGGTTCTGCTTATAGCGTTCTAGAGCTTTTCTAACCAGTATCATAAAACCTTCCCAAATATCTCCCACAAATCAATTCCAAAAAACTTGTGGTCACAGAAATGACCCCACATCTCTGGTACCAACTGTCTGTACTGGTCAGCTTTCCTAACACTAGGATGCAATACCTGACATCCATGACATAAAGGAGAAGAGGTTTAAATAGGCTCACAGCTTGGGGGATTTAGTCCATTGTCCATGGGCTCCAAGGAAGAGACAGTATATCATAGCATAAAGTGGGATAAATGAAAAAGAAGGTTAGCTCACAGTGGCTAGGAGCACAGCAGTGGAGCAGTGTGAGAAGGAAGGACAAAGGGACTATACAGAGTGCCGAAGGCCATGACTCTGTAACACACATGGAAGTGTACTCTGTTAATCCTTTAATGACTCCAAGCCAATCAATTTTATAGTTCATCATGTCTGTCACATACTTGTCTGTCATACATGTCTGTCATATACTTCAGTTGTATATACAAATATATTTTAAAAATGAATGCATCCATTCAAGCACCACCCAGAATAACATACACAGTGTGGCCATCTCCCCAGGAATGTACTTTGTATTCCTCCAGCCCTTCCTTCCCCTAGAGCTGCTCACCATGCTCACAGTTCTCACTACAGATTAGCTTTGTCTCTTTTCAACTTTGTAAAGGGAATCGTTCATTAGATGGAATTTAAGACTTTCTTTGACATTTTATAGGTGACATTCATTCATGCTACTGCATAAAGCAATGGCATTTCCATTTTCACTGCTATAGAAAATTCTATTTATAAATATAACATAAATTAACATCCAAATACTAATCAATACAATGACTTGTTTTCATTTTGGGCTGCTATAAAATTATATATGTTGTAAATACTCCTATGAGTAAAACTGTCACATCATAAAAAACAATATGCACAGTTTTAATAAATTTCACCATAATTTCCTAAAATTATTTTACCTATTTCCACTTCCCCTAACAGTAAATAAGAAATTCATTGCACTATTTATTTTCTTGGTATTGTTAAGTTTGGGGCTTATTTTTAGCCACTATTATAGTTATGTATATGCAATTGCAAACATTTGTGCCTAGATGTTATTTACCCATAATTAGTAGTTTGCTTGCCAGGGCTTAACGTTCACTAATTTTATTTCTAGAATTTAACTTCTGTATAAATGGGGAGGTTGTGTTCTACTGCATTCTAAACTTCCAAGAGCTATTCAGTTTATCAGAAAGTTATGACACTCACAGCAACAGCACTCTCAGTCTTCAAGTCTGTAATAAAATAAGAACACCTGTATGAGCTTGGAGCTGTAGTGTCCACATGCACAAAACTTTAGTGCACAGAAATGAGTTCAGAAATATCTATTAACATATGCAACAGGATCTACATCCATGCATGTCTGAGACTTTACACTCTGAAATACATTATTATTTTAGCATAAGTTATTTTTCTTTTACTGTTCTTCCATTACATTTAGGACATTATTGTGATTCTTTAAATTAGTGCATAGAAAATGTACATGTATGTATTTTAGATATAGGTATATACACATATATATCTCAGGATAGTAAAAAGGACTTTACAAAATATTTCTTACAAGTATAGTATGTTTATTTGACAGAATTGAGAGTTCTGCTTCAACCAACAAAACTGCTGCCTTGCAAATATTTTGGGAGTGAAAGAATGAAGGAAAAGTATGTATGCCCAAGAGAATTCCATGAATCAGTAAGCTGGGGAGAGTCCATTCTGCTTCTCACTTGTGAGATTATTTTCAAGTATCAGTTGTCCAATGTCATTCTCACTATTCTTTCCAACCCACCCAAAAGAGCAGATGGTACTAGGGAAAGGTGCTTTAGTAAATTTCTCTTCAACTGAGAATAATTGCCATGCTTACTCACCAACTTAATTAACACTTTAAAACACTTACTTATAAGTTACCAAAATGGCATCTCTCTAGATGTACAAACATTCTTTATTATAATTTCAGGATGCATTTCATAAAATCACAGATAATAGAGATATGAGGCATTTGATACCATCTATGTGACTCTATTACCAGTTAATAACTTTATAAAACCTCTCTCTCTCTCTCTCTCTCTCTCTCTCTCTCTCTCTCTTTCTCTCTCTGAGATTACTCTTTCTCTCTTTAAATAACTCTGTCCATGGAAAATCTTAATGGTACAAACTGAAAATATAAGGTGCAAGTGAATTCATTAGGCTTTTTTTTAATGGGGGAAGGCAATGATCCCAAGTCCTATAATTTGATTATCATGACTGGATGATACTCTTGCAGGCATATATATGACAAAGTGAAATATTGGAAGTATGGAAACCCAACCTGGGAATTTCTGGCAAGAGAAAGAGATCAAGATGATTTATGTTATAGTCATAGAACTAGATTGATCACCTGGGGTCATGTTATTCTCTCAAGATTGATCATCTGTAGTCATGTTGTTTTCTCAATATATAAAGCTTCAGTTGTATAGAAGAAAATTAACACCAGTTCTCCAATTTAACAGAAACTTTTAACATTTGATTTTAGAGTAAAGAATTAAGTTACAAGATAGTAACAAAAAGGAGTAATTTACAGGGACAATTTCCTGCCACTTACCTGAATGAAGAAATCAGTAGGCAAGCTCATGAAATACCCACATAATTCAAAATCAAGAACTCAAGCACTCCATTATAGAATTGAGATCCAAAGGTCTTTGATAAGCTGAAACTCTGAACTAGCGGCTTTCAATCATGGTTGCACATTATCTTCCGCGGTGAAGCTTTAAAGGGCTAGCTATGCCTGAGACCTATTCTCAGAAATTCTGATTCAATTAACCTGGGTCAGGACACAGGCATCAATAGTTTTTAAATATTCCCCAGGTTATTCTCAAGTGCAGGCAGGGTTGAGAACACTGCCTTGGTTCATATCTAAGATCACTCTAATAACGGTTCAAACACCATAATTATCATAAACGAAGGACAGATGGCTGAAAGAAAAGTGACACAATGCGGAGCCTAACTTCTGTGTTAGAATAGAAAAAGGAAGATTCAGGGAGAGGGATAGCTAAAATTCACAAGTAATTGCAATGGATATCATCAAATCTTTTCCATTTGCCAGATGTTGAGATGGTATGTAAAATGTGAGAATGGTAAGCGTTATGAAAAACCAGAAGAACAGAGCGGTAGATAGATGCATGAATATCATGGAAAATTTGAAGTATGCCCAAGAAATTAGATGCTAGTTGTCTTTGGAATGTAGGGTGGAAGTTATGTCTATTCTTATTATATAGTTGAATACTCACATGGAATTTTTTTTACTTTTATTATGTGCATCTATCATTGTCACAACGATCTTAAAATATTTGTATTGCACCAATTTCTAATAAGGAGGTCTGCTTTTTCCACTACGACCTTACCAATTAATTACATCTATTTCCAATCCTTCTGATAAGAATATTGGGATTATGTTTGAAAAATTCCCTTTGTCATCGTTCATTCAATATACATGACTACACTGACTTCTGATAATAAACAATTAAGGGAAATACTTTGATCTGATGCTGTAGTTAAAAATATGCCCAAGGTTTTACTATTAGACCTTATTGTTGGAATAGGTGAATGAGCTGAAATAAAAAAAAACTGCTGTCTGCTACGTGATAATAGGAGTAAACAAAATTTGCATTATCTCGTAAATATTCAAACTTTTGTAGCTTCTCTGAGTTGCCAAAGCTCTAGAGAAATTTTTACTTTCCACTCCCCTGGAGCAGAAATGTGAGTAGGAATGGGGGTGGGAGAGAAATTTATTTCCTAGACATTTTTCCTCCAGCTCTACATACCCTTTTCTCCACCTAGGAGGAACACGAGTAAGAAAGCACTTTTTCCTTTCATAGAGAAAATGGTACTAGGTTGGGAAATAAGAACACCGGAGATCCATTGCTAATTTCACATATAACTGTATCACCTTGGCCTTCACACTTCCCTTATAAAAAGAAGAAACTTGGAAAGATGAATTCCAATTTTTCAACTGCATATCATATTTTTGCATGGTTCTTTTATTGAATAAATTGTTAGCCTTTGTAATAACAGAGAATGTATTCCAAATTTCAGGTCACTTGAGAGCAGTGGCCTATAAAAGGTAACTCCTGATGACAGAAATAATGCACATGAATATGGAGTTCAGGTATCATGTATCATCATGCAAAATTATTTTCTGCATGCATCAGCCAATCAATTTTTCTCAGTTCTCCACAGTGTTCTCAGTGTCACAATAAAATTGTGTGCAAGTCCTCCAAATATTGAATGTCCTCATTATATATAACTTGAGGGTTTTATAGGTACATGTTCAATTTTATCTGAATACAAAAAATTTAAAAAGTGACAAATAACACAGCAGAAATATGTAAGCTGCCTTTGACCCTCACTTTCTATTCTGCTAGTAAAGTGCATGGAGATATGAAGTCCTTTTCAAACAAAAAAAGTCTTAGTTTTTTGAAACTTTTTTTTCTAAAATGACGGTTTATAATACAAATGAAAAATTGTCTGAGAGGAAATCATTTTAATGACTTGATGATAAGAGTGACAGTTTATTGAGTAGGTAATTAATTGAGGAATCAATTTTATCCTTGAGAAAACAAGGTATCAATAACCCTATGCTCATGGATTTTAATGAAACTGTATGTTAAGCTTTTTTGCAGGCAAGATCATTACCAATTAAATGAATTTAGTTTCCAGAATTTTATCAGAAATCATCATATGACTCAAAAGAGAAATAGCTGAAATGGGATCAAAGGAAACATCACATTGTGATTTGCAACTTATATTTTCTGATCATACTTACAAATCTAGCTAAAGTGTTTAATCAATATATAGCACTTAAAATTATGTCAGTTATAGAATACTTTCACCTGAAAGCAGTGCTTAGGTTAACTTCCTGTTAAAAAATAAAATTATAAAACATATTATTCCTTTTTAGCATTTATTTTTCTACATTAAATCTAAGGCTCAGACATTATATCAAATTTAAACTTCTTTTCAAACTTTTACTGAAGAGGCTGCATAAAATAAAGAATATCCAGTAATAGCTGCCTATATATTCACAGGCTGATTTGTGGAACTTTGAATACACAGTTCAAGGATCTCTGTCTTTGCATTTAGAAACCCATATTTCACTTGGACTTCCTGGAGGTAACCTGATGGGTTCTGGGAATATCTCAGTTGTGCTCCAGGTGTGAGGTATGAATCATAAGATTCTAGGTTTCTCTGTGTTGATTCTTGAAAACTAGAAAGAAGTAGAAAACTGAGAAGGTCTTTGGTCTAGGTTATTAATATCATGAAAGGTCCAAACAGCATAGAAACCAAGTAAGTCAGTAACACTTGGGCTATCAGCTGTCGCTGACCAAAGTTATCCCTTAAATTTGAAAGATGTCAGTCACAATGACTAGAAGGGAGAAAAGCTTTGAATGGTCAATTGCAAATGTTGCAGACTGATAGGTCTGGTATGAAGAATGATAATAATTTTCTTCATCATTCAAAATAATTTATTGATCATCTAACCTTCAAGTACTTACTAGGGAAAGTTGGTAATATTTCTAGATGTACATCAATAGCTATATCAGATGCTTGACATTGAGTTTTACATTTGATCTTAATAGAAATATTGTGAGCAATTATTCTTATCTTTATAAATAATGAAGTCAGAAGGTTAAGAAAATTGCAGTAGGTCATGCATTAAGTGACTGAGCTCAATTTTGAGCATGATTTCATCTGATTCCATAGATTTCCATGAACTTTAAGCAAGATTTTCTGTCAAAGAGAAAATATATCTCTGAGACACAAAACACTTCTTGGAGCCACTGTCAGTTATAATGCCCAACTGCCACTATATTTCCACAATAGCTAAAATTTCTTTGGCATAAAATAACACATATTTATTTCTGTCCACCATTCTGTGCATCAACTGGGCAGTACTGCTGGTTTTGACTCAGCTTGGGTTATATAACCTAGTCCCATTTGCATGTCTGTGGTATGCTAGCAGGTTCACAGGGACTTGCCAGCTACACTGTTCTAGCTAATTAGGATGATTTGTTTGTCTTCCACACCGTCATTCATTCTTCAGTAAGTTAGCTGGATAATCATGACAGAGACAGAGATATAAAGCAAGATAATAGGGCTGGGGATTTAGCTCAGCAGTGTAAGTGCCTGTCTGGCAAGCACAAGGTCATGAGGTCGATCCCTGGTACTAAAAAATAAAGTTGTGTTTAAAACAAGATAATAGAATGAGGCAAGATCTCTTCTTCAAATGTAGGTCTAGAGCTGGCACACTGATGTACCTTATTGACAAAGGCAAGTAAAAAACCACTTTATGTTCACAGGGTACAAAAACAGAGGCCACACTGAGACAGTAATAACTGCAAATTCATTTTGCAAAATACATACACAAAGAAGGATAAAAAGCTGAACCATGATTATGACTGATTTAACCCAATAATACATGAGCAACAACAGCAGCATGAAACAGGAGCAATTTCTCACATGCATATTTATTCATTTAATAAATTCTAATTGATCCCCAGTATGGTTCAAGTACTTATAGGAACTGGGACTTCGAGGAGTAAATGAGACATAAAAATCCTCCTCAAATTAAAATTCAAGTCCAAGAGAGAGAGATCAAAATGGCCGACCAGTGAGCAACAAAATACAAAGCCTCCTGGGAGAAACAAATCATTTGCTAGAATAAAACACCCTGGAGAGACCCAGATAGAGGAAGATGGATCCTCTTGACACAGCAAGAAATTAAAATGTAAAAAAACTCGTCAAATACATTGGGACTACAACTAGAACAGCTAAAAATTACGGGACACAGCATTTTCACAGCAACCTGCCAAGTTTTCACCAGCCTGAATTTGCACCATCTTGAATTCAGCTGGCCAGCAGAGCTGCCCAAACTTGTTCCCGCCGTCACTCACAGGAAGCACAGCAGCACTGAAGTCGGGGGTTGGTGAGCTCAACAGAGAGCAGAGCCAGTGAAGGGACCTTCATTAATCCATGGTCAGTGCTAGGAATGAGACCCCCCCACAGGAAAGTGCGACCAAATGGGCAACATGTTGGAATTGGGCAGGAGGAGCCTGAACTGGGAGTGACAGTGACTTCAGTTGGCTGCTCCCTCCCCAGAGCAGATTCATGGGATTTGCTTGGACTGGGCCGTGCCCCTGGCTGAGACCCAATGAGCTGTCCCAAATCAATTCCATGTGCCATAGCACGAACTAACCTATTGAAGGCCCCTGAAGTTTGGCTGGCCTAGTGAGGAGGACCAGGCATATTCAGCTGCTTCTTACACCTCAGTGACAAGAGCAGTCAGGAAAGAGTGGAGGTTCCTTGCCAGTGTGCTTCAGAGGAAACATGGCCAACAGGGAAGGGGGCTAGGACCTGCACTGTAACCTGTGTGGAGGAAGCCAGGGCCATGACAGGAGAGAGAGGCAGGAGGAGGCCCCCAGCCCAGAACCCTGAGAACCCTGATCCAAGAGAGGGTAAAACAAGGCAACATCAGACATGGCTTCAATGGATCCTAAGAGATATCTTCAGGACCTTGTAGATGAGCTCAAAACTGAAATGTTAAATCAGGTAAAGCAAGATATGTGTAGAGTAATAAAAGAAATGCTCTCAGGAAGCATCTCTCAGGAAGATACAGATGGAAGAAGGGAGGAACACAAAAAAAGGAGAGAAACATTTGATGAAGAATATAAAGAAAATATACAATACATGAAGCAGATTCAAAGAGACTACCAGGAAATTAAAAACTCCATTGAAAGCTGGCAAAATGCCTTAAAAGAAACTAAGAATAGACTATCAAACCTTCAAGACAACTTTTCAATGTGTGATCATGAAAGGAAAGATCTCCTAAAAATAACAAGGAAAGAGGCAGTAACAATACGAAGGCTAGAAGATAAGAGAATCTACAATTTAAGAATAAGAAATGTGAACAAAGAAGCAGGAATACATACAGGTGAATTACAAAGGCTATTCATGGAAATAATTAAGGAAAACTTCCAAGGCATGGAAAAAGAAAATGACATTTGGTTATGTGAGGCATACAGAACTCTAGCCACCTATAACCAAAACAGATCTACACCCAGACATATAATGATCAAGATACCAGAAATTCAATATTAAAACAGAATATTAAAAGCCATCAGAGAAAAGAAACAGATTACCTATAAAGGTAAGCCCATCAGAATCATGGCTGACTTCTCGACACAGACCATCAGATCAAGAAGAGCTTGGAGCGAAGTATTCCAAGCCCTGAAAGAAAACAACCACCAGCCCAGATTGATGTATCCTGCAAAACTGTCACTAGAAATTAATGGAGAAACAAGGTGCTTCCATGACAAAGAGGAACTGGGGGAGTTTGTGACCACCAATCCAACCCTACAGAGAATACTGAAGGACATTCTAGAGAGAGAGAAAAAAAATACCAAGATTTTAGAAACAGTGGCAGAAAGGCCTCAATGAGTGGGGCAGGCAGTAGAATGAAGGAGAAAAGTAGACAAACAGGCAGAAAAATAGCATAGCAGAAATGAGGCAGTGAAGGATAACTAGAAACTCTAACATAGATGGCCTCGATACACTATATTGTTATTAGTGCACCAGGATTTAAAACCCACATTACTCACACTACTCTGCTTAGATGTATTATATTCTGTTCCAGTCATTCTACTTGTACTAGATTTGAGGGCACAGAGAGTAATCCCAAAAATAACAGGATGTAGTATGGTAATCATCCTTAATTTCCTATTAACTTAATCTAAAG
>PVLA01010769.1:0-59803 GCA_004027455.1 Hydrochoerus hydrochaeris
GGGAGGGCAAAGGAAAGAAAAAGAAGCACAATAGTTGTTAAAGATCTACAGAGTAATTCTTTTTCTAATTTGAAGAAAAAAGCCAAAATTTCAAAACAAGATTAATAGGAGAGTAGTAATGGTTAATACTTCGCATATTATTATCTTTAAATTAGTTACTCAAAGATATAAGTATGTAATTGTCCAAACAATATTAACACAAACCTTTCTTTTCAATGAGCCAAGAGAAATTAGTAGTATAACTACCTTGTGAGTCTATCTATTGTGTGTGTGTATATGTGTATGTATTTTTTTGCTTTTCCCTTTTTCTTCTCTCTCTCATTTCAGCTTTTCTCTCCTTTTGAACAGTTTCTTCTCACTTCACAGTATCTAATGCATATTTGGGATCTTATTTACTTATTCAGCCTCTTACACTAGGGAGACAATAGAACGTTTCCACAGTCGAGTCTGATTTATTTCACTCATGAGTATGGTCTCTAGTTGCATCCATTTACCTATAAAAGTCTCCAGTTTATCTTTCTTTATGGCTGAGTATTACTCTATTGTGTGTGTGTGTGTGTGTGTGTGTGTGTGTATAATATACTCACACATCTTTTTTTACCTGCTCTTCAGTTGATGGACATTTGGGTTATTTTCAGAATTTAGCTATTACAAATTGTGTTGCTACAAACATGGGCGCACATTTGTTGCTGTGATATGATGATTTTAATTCTTCTGGGAAGATACCCAGAAGGGGAGTGCCTGGGTCAAATAAGACTGCTACTCTGAGCTTTTTGAGGCATCTCCACACTGATTTCCACAGTGGCTGCACCAGTCTGCACCCCCACCAGCAGGGGAGCAGGGCTCCCTTTTCCTCCCTTTCCCGCCAGCATTTGTCACTGGTTGGTTTCTTGATGGCAGCCCTTCTCTCCGAGCTAAGGTGGAGTTTAGGGTTTTACTTTGCATCGCTCAAATGACCAGTAGTGTTGAACTACTTTTCATATATATATATTTTTTTTTGCCTCCCATTTAAACCTAAGTCATATTTTAAAGCCCTAATTTCTGGATACTCATTTTCATGTTAGATTCTAATTTTGAGGGGGCTTTTAAAAATTAAAAACAGTATTTTTGTCATAAGCACTTAATAATTTAGCAATTATCCTGTGCTTCATAGTTTTGACTCTGATTTTACTTTGTACTGATAGAAAAAGTGAAAATACTGCAGCAATTTAAAAAAACCTTGAATTCTGTCTGTTAGCCACTGGGATGAAGGAGGCAGCCCGGCGTGTCGTGGGTGCTGTGTGGCCCCCGATACCACTTCGAGAACCACCACACGCAGCACTTATGGCCAGGAGCCATGTGGAGGTGGACATTGTGCTCCTTCAGCCTTTCTATTAGGTATTTAATGCTCCTTCAGAACATGACTCGACTTGCTTCTCTTCTGGCCTCATTTGCATGAGGTTCCTCAAACTCATATTTTAATAAACATGTTTTCAGCAAATTGTTTATTAGGGAACGTGCAGCCCTCACAATTATTTTACTGCAAGATAAATTAGTTATTTTATTTTTAAAATTTATTTATTTGGTACCAGGAGTTGAACTCAGGACCTTGCCCTTACCAGGCATGTGCTTATGCCGCTGAGCTATATCCCCGGCCCCAAATTGGTTATTTTGAAATGTTAAATCTGTATTTGATTTACAACACCTTTCATTTCTCTAGCATTTTAAAAAAGATTTATAGGATGTATTTCTGTATCCTCAATATTTGCTGTTGAAAAGAATCAATATTATATTTTTCACTTTTTTACATAAAATGAGTTTTTAATGTATGAAAACAATTCTAGACTTTACCAATACTTTATCAGCTATAATTCATTTTCTGGATAAAAGCATAAAAATAATCCTGTGCAGATGTTAGACGGTTAACCGGGAAATATCGTCCTGTTATTTTTACTTTAAAGTTTTATATACATTTTTCTATCGTGGTTAAAAAAACACATAAAATTCACCAGCTGAGCCCTGTTTAAGCATATGCTTCAACGGTGCTAAATACATTTGCATTATTGTGAAACAAACCTCCAAACTGTTGCAGCTTCCAAAGCTGCAGCTGTAGACTCCTGGAACAGCTCCTTTTTCGTCTCTGACAGCCGCTCTCTCGCTCTCTCTCTCTCTCTCTCTCTCTCTCTCTCTCTCTCTCTCTCTCTGTGATTTTGACACTCTAAATACCTCAGATTAATGGAGTCATACAGTATCTGTCTGTTTGTGACTGGCTTATTCCATTTAGCATAATGTCCTCAAGGTTCTCCCATAGGATATTCTGTGATTGCATGAACATCCTTTTTAAGGTATAATAATATTCCTGAGTATCTATCTACCTACTGCGTTCCTGCACCTTCTCCAACATGTGTTTCCGTAGTTCTTGTTACTTTGCTTTGCTTTCTGATAGTTGCCATCCTAAATGGTTGCAAAGTGATGCAGCTCAGGGTGGTTCTGAGTTAGAGTTTTCTGATGATTAGTTATGTTGCATTTTTTCATACCCTTATTGGCCATGTGGTGCTCACCTTTGCAGAAATATCTATTTAAGTCCTCTGCCCACTTTAAATCAAGTTATTTGATTTTTGTTATTGAATGACAAATATTTATAGATTTGGGGCATTAACCTTTTTATCAGATACATGATTTGCAGATATTTTTTCCCATTTCATAGTTTGTCTATCACCTTGTTGAACTGTCCCTCTGATGCACAGAAGTTTTAAAGTCTAATGCAGTCTCATGTAAAGTTTTGCATTTCTTGCCTGTGTTTTTGATGTCATATTATTGCCAAAATCCAATGACATGAAATTTCCCACTATGTTTTCTTCTCAAAGTTTTATAGTTTTAGATCTCATGTTTGGGTTTGTAATTTATTTTGAGTTGCTTTACACATACTGTAAGAGTTTATATCCATTCTATTGCATGTGGGTTTTCCCAACACTGCTTTTTTAAAAAAGCAGTCCTTTCCTCATCAAGTGCTCTTGGCATATTGTCAGAGACCCCTGACCACATATGCAGGGGTTTACCTCTGGGCTTTCTTATCCCACTGGTCACCCTGTCTGTCTTTATGCCAGAACCACACTGTTTTGACTGTTGTAGCTTTTTTCTTTTCGAGACAGGATTTCACTATTTGGTTCAGATTGGCCTTCAACTCACTTAGTAACCCAGGCTGGCCTCGAACTCATAGAAATCCTACCAGCTCAGCCTCCTGAGTGCTGGGATTACAGACATGTGCCACCATGCCTGGTCTGTTAGAGCTTTGCAACGTGCTTTAAAAGCAGGAAGAGTGAATCTTTCAGTTTTGTCCTTTTTTACTCTATAAATTGCAAGATGAATGATTCTTTTCAAAGTCTGATGGAAAATCAATGTGTTATGTGTCATTTAGGCAGATTTTCAGGGTCAAATCAAAATAGGTTGAACCATTACTGAAGATATCTGAGCATTTGAGATAGTTTCAAATGAAAATTTTGCATCAACCCTGAATTATGCTGATTTGCTAGTAAATTATCCATTTTCAAAGAATAATTGTGTCTGGAAATTATATATGCACATATTTGACCAGAAGAAATAGCTTTGTTTGGACTGAGGCGTGGAAAACAAGCAGGACCTGAGATAGTAAATGGAGCTAAGGGCAGAGATCACCTTCTGAAAGGCAGCCAGCCAGTCACCGGCCAGATGGACTCTATGCTAACCCTCTTTTCTCTTCCCCTGGCCAGTCAGGGCTGACAGCAGGGTAAGGCCCAGGAAGGGGTGGGTTGGGGACACAAGAGTTAATTTTCCCAGTGCAACCCAGCAGCTGAGCAGAACTGGAGAGATGGGGGAGGAGAGTTCAGGCTCTGTGCTCAGAGTCACTGCTGCAAGAGGAATGTCTGCCAAGCTTGTGCTGTTGCTGCGTCTATGAAATGTCCTCATTCTCGTCCACATCCTGCCCCTCATCATTCCTGGGCTCACCATGCCAGGAGCCAGGGGTCCACAGGAAGCAGGTGGTGGCTATAGGGGAGGACAGGGACCTGAGGGTTGGTGTTGGGACACCCTGGAAGGGCACAGAAGAGGGCCCACAGGAAGGAAAGCTCCAGGGGGAGGAGCCCAGGGCCTGGAGGAAAGGCCGATTGACAGGAGGTACCTCCAGAGCACCGGACACTGGGTGGCTGTGGGCTTGCCCCTCGCTGCCCAGCGTGGGGAGCCACATGTTCAGGTGTTTCCCCTGCCTTTCCACCCTCCTGGACTTGGTCCTTCCCCTGCAGTCTCCCTCTCTGGAAGTTACACACTTGGAAGAAAAAGAAAATCACTTGAATCCCCACCATCTAGAAATAGCCGCTGTTCACACTCAGTACATAACACCACCCCAAACGCTTCCCGATGCAAGTATATACACAGATCTCTTGATACACATTGGTAAATAAGTTGACTGTAAATGGAAGTTCGTGTTTGTACAAAACAGAGCCATACTGTATACACTGTTTTTCTTTCAATCAGTGTTATTTCATGAAGTTTAAAAATTGTGTATGGTAGATCCAAACATCATTTCTGAAGCCCAGATTGTGCTCTATTGTCTTGAAACTACTACGGTTGGTTATTTCTACTATTAAGACACTAGGGTTGTGTCTACTTGGCTGAATTTTCTGTTATAAACAGTGCTGTGATTATATCCATGCATGTATAACTTTACCCAGATGATTATTTCTTTAGGATAAATCTCTAAAGATGAAAGTAGTAGGTCAAGAGTGTAAAGTATTTTATTGAACTCTGATGACATATTACTAAATTTCCTTCTTTAAAGTGGCCGTTTCCATTCTAGAATAATTTTTTTAATTTTGGTTGTCCATTAACTATGTTAACAATGCTTTATTTTTGCCCTTAGGATTTCTCTCTCTCTTTCTTTCTTTCTTTCTTTCTTTCTTTCTTTCTTTCTTTCTTTCTTTTTTCTTTCTTTCTTTCTTTCTTTCTTTCTTTCTTTCTTTCTTCTCTTTTTATTTTTGGTCAAACCTGACACTCTCTTCTACTCTGGCTCCAGGGTTTCTTGTCATGCCTACCAAGTCCACTGTCAAAATTGTATGACTCTCCACATTTTTCCACTGCTTTTTTGGTTTGCTTAGCTTTTTTGTCCCCCAAATTCGAAATGTAAAAGCTCAGCAGTTTATCTATAAGGTGTGTTGTGGTTTAAACTACAACAGAGTCACCAAAGACATAGGAATTTGTATTCCTTCTCGCACTCCCCACCTCAATGGGGGAAGGGGGAAGGAGAGGGAGGGCTGCAGTTTTGTGTGGCGGAATTGATATTTTTGAAGTGTTCTCTGCCAGCCGGAAAGGCTCCCCATGGTCGGCCTGTCTAAGACACTGTTACACTTAAGCCTTTGGGTACTTTCATTCAAGCATAGAATTGTAGTAGAGGCTGCTGCTGATTTATGATGAAGAACTTATTAGCGCTAACTGTTAAGCTTGGGTGGCAGAACTAACCAGGCTTGTTTTCTTCCTCTTCTAGATTTTACAGGAAGACTAAACTTGTCGGTTTCCAAGACATGGAGTGTGTGCCCTGCGGAGACCCCCCTCCTCCCTACGAGCCGCACTGTGAGTCAATGCCAAAGGGGCAACAGGCCTTTACGCTTTTAACTCTCTCTTTAGTTGGCAAATGGAGCAAAATCAGCCTCTGCTGTGGGGTTCATGGTGTGTACTCTTCATTAAGCCCTCATGGAACCAAAATTCCTTTGTCATGTGCCTCAGTCGGCCGACTCTGCGTTGGTTCGAGCTCCCAGGGAAACGCATACCCTTTCTGTCGCTGTCTGCCATTCGGTGCTTACCGCCCATTCTAGACCAGCTCCACTGCGGCTGCAGTCAGCTGGGTGGTCCAGCTCCTGATCGATGTGCATGGCTCTGTGTATGTCAGTGAACGCTCAGTTTCCTTCCCCAGAGCCTAGACAGGATCTTGGGGTGCTTTTGCCTTTCCTGAGAATCTCCTGGCCTCATTATAAAGTATCATAGCTCCCATCTTTCATGCCTTCATTTTTCTCCTTGAACAACCAAAGAGGAAGAGAGGACTTTTATTGTGGGCTGTGTGCACTACGGTGGATGTGCTAACGCTAGTGAATCCTCTTGACCATGTATTTTCTTTAGATAAAGAAGGTTTATGTTACAGATTATCCACCCGCTCGGATTTTGAACAGGAAGATGACTGGTTGTCGCTCGCCCTTCTTAAGCCTAAGTAGAAACACGGCCAGTGAAAACCCTCAGGTGGTGGGAGGGGAAGCAGTCAGCCAGGGGGCTCCCCTGAGGGTCCGGGGCTTTGGGCACCTGGGCTTCACACCATAGGGAGATGGAGGGGTCCAGATGGCATATGGGGGAGCACACTATATCCCATGCAGAGGTCGCTGCGGCCTTTCCAGTGAGCACTGTTTTGATACAACTCCCAACACACAGGCTCTGTCCTTTTGCTTTGTTCTATAACAAAGGTTTCCTCCAAACAAATTGACAGTTACTGCATCATTTTATAAGGTCCTGTAGTACAGCTTCTTTTTCTGAGGATGCCGTGGAATTTTGCAGCCCGTATTATTGTGTCCTTTACTAAAATCCATTATTTTCTATTCTTCATCTGAAATGATAGGCAAAAGAATTAGAAGGCTTTTCCCAACTTTTGTGGAAAATGTATATTTTTTATCCTCATTTTCATAATATGGAAGCATGCACCAAAGAAATGGTTGCAATTGACAAGTGAAGTACTGAATGCCTATTAGGCATGTCTCAAAACACTTACTTATTTGTTTGACTTACTTTTATCAAGAATCTTATCGTCGGCCCAGCTTTGTCAGTGAGAACCCTGGTCCAATACTTTAATAGCACTCCACTGCTGGCTGGTAAATAGAAGACAGTACTCAAATGCAAATCTGGAGAACACTAAATGCGGTGTTCTGTCCACACACTCTACTGTCTCCCTGCAAATAACCAGACTATCTCATAAGTCCCGCAAGGTGACTTTCTCTTGGTTTGCTTGCTTTAATGTTCATCATTTACTAAACCCTACAATCTACCATATGAGAAAGATCCTCTTTATGCAGCTGTGCACCCTGAGAAAGGAGAACTCTTGCCAATCAAAATGCAGTGACCTTGTCTTGCCGGGGATCAGATGCTCAGCCATTGTTTGGGAAAAAAGTTAATTATGCAGTTGATTCCAAGTTTCCATACAGAGACTTTGTAAAGAAATCAGTATTGCCCAGTTTACAGTTGTGAGGAACTAAAGCTGTTCTCCTCCTTTAATTTATTGGGTTTACATTTAATATACTGCAGTCAGAAGTCTGAGGCTTTGGAATGTTTTGCCTTCAGGGACTGGTTAAAACTAGACGTCACAAATTTGCCTTTGAATATAGGTCTCCTGTGCAAGTTTCCATGTTTTGTGAAAGTCTTTAGTCAAAATTTTCAAAAGAAAATTAATTTATTTAACATACATGTATGTATACATGCACACATATCCATGTGTGAATCTTAAGATCCAAGGAAAATGAATCATCAAGTGAAAAAATGCGGCCTGCACAGCTATAGTCTTTCAGATCATGAAGCAGAAGCCTGGTGGTCTCAAATGAGCACTGTTCCTTATCTCTGTTAAAGAAAGTTTGCGGCCTTTGGCTCCATTCTTGGGAAAAATTCCAGAACGCAGCTAATCTCCTCAAAGGAAATCTTGAAGTCTTTGGAGGAAATTATGCAAGACTCCTTCTGTTTTCATTTCTTCTACTTTGGGCTTTTCAATTCACCCACAAAGAGCTGCTTCTCAGTGATTTCCCCCCAGGAGTTTCTATACTTCTGAGAATCTTGCTGTCAGAAGGGAACGCCTCTCATGCTTTCTTAAATAACGGTGAGTGTCTGAAGGGATTGTTGGTAGTAGGAGAAGTGAGGACTCCCCGGAACACAGCAGTAGCCCTCCTGGGTTCCTCCTGAGCGCCAGAACTGCTCTGCAGCAGGGGCCCCATGTGCCTGGGCTCTGCGCTCAGTGAGGAGATTTATCTGCCGCCTCGTCCACTCCACGGACCACTCTGCTCCGAACTTGGCGGTTCACCTCCCTCAGGGCAAATCGGCCTGGAGGTCCAGTTAAATAACATTATCCTCTGAGGCAGCGCTTTCCTCACTGACCTCCAAAAAGTCCAGTTATGGACCATATTAAGGACATTTCAGTCAGTGACGGAGTTCCATAGGATTATAGTGGAACTGAAACATTCCAGTAGCCTGGTTAATTTTTACTGCACCTTTTCAGTATTTAGACACATAGTTACCATTGCATTACAGTTGCCAAGCGCAGTTTGTAGCCTGGGTGCAGGAGGCCCTGCCGGGTGGCCTAGAATCACGTAGGACACTTGATGTCTGTCCTGTGGCAAAGTCACCTAACAATTCGTTTCTCAGCATATGTCTTTGATGTTAAGCAGCACAGTGACTGCACTAGGGTGCCCGCCGAGTGCTGGGCGAACATGGAGCCCAGAGAGACCCCAGACCTTCTCTCGTGGGGCTCACGGTCTAGTGATGGAGTTGTCACATACCAGTGCTGAATTAGGCAGCATGTGCAAACTCCATAGACTGGTGCAAAATGTGTCAGTGGTCGGTTCTGCACCTGGCAGGCCCCACGGTACTGAAAGAACATGCGGAGAGTGGTGCATGCCCAGCCAGGGATGGCTTTCCTGGTGGCCGCAGAGCTGTGACCTGCAGGGTCAGCTGGAGGAAGGTGCATCTGAGTGAGAGAGTGGACAGGGCCAGGAGGAGGAGCGAAGCAGGTCTCGCAGCTCCTCATGCTGGGCACAGGCCAAATCATTCTGTACTGGACGCATCCTCTGACCCCGCAATCTCGGGGCCCTGTGGCGACGCAGCATGTGGGCGGGAATGGAAGCCAGACCATGATTAAATGAGGAGCTATGGTAAGGGGGAGTGGAGCTAGAGACAGGTCAGCCCTGTGTTTGCACGGGAAGAAGCACCCCGATGGAGGGAGCGCTGGGAGCAACAGAGGACTCCTTTGTTCTGTAGTCCCGTGTCACTTCTGAGAAGTGCGTCAGTAGGCCACTGAGTTGTGCCAACCTCGCCGATGTGCTTGGAGAAACTTGGTTCTACCTTGTCACTAAGCAACACAACCTGGCGGGCCACCATTGTATACACAGCCTGCACAGAGCAGGAAGTGGCCACATGGTGTGTGGCCATCTGTCCTTGCTTAGGTGAGAGACAGATCTGCACTTGCAGAGTGGAGGGGAGGGTCCAGCTGAGAGAGACTGACCATTAGAACAAGAAGACAACAGTGTGTTGGGGGAGGAGGGCTCCACGCACAGGTGCACGGTGGCCTGGCAGGAGGGAGGGAGCGCAGGAAGGCGGGGCAGAGTGGGGAACACTGTGGGACACTCTGGTGTCTTCCTCCTGGGACAGAGCATGGGGTTCTGTGTCTGGCTGAGAGGCACCCAGTGGGAGACAGATGTGGAGGAACTCAGAGGCTTGATGGACACAAGGGTTCAGTGTTCGCGTTACAGAGAGACGGAGGGTGGTTTGAGAAAACAGTGGGTCTCCTGAGATACCAAGCACCCAGCTAAGTCGGTGATCAAAGCACAATGTTGATTTGCTCCTCATGTGACATCTCCATGGGTCTCTGCTGCAGGGAGGAGCCGGGCCACCTCTGAGGCTTCCCCAGGACGTATGTAGGTTATTCCCTAGGTGTGCAGAATCTGCAGGCAGATGTTTAGAGGGGGGCCTCCCAGGTGTAATAACACAAGTATTACTTTAATGAAAGTACGTTTTCTTTTATTTATGTAATGTTTGAAGCACGCCAAGCACCAACCTAATAAAAAACACAAGGTTGAAAACTTCCCACACTTCTGTCCACTGCCCAAGGGGCCACCCTTCTCTCTCACTGACCTGATGTTGCGGCAGCAGGTAGAAACTTCAAAAGGACATGTGATGGGTGCCGATCGGAATCATTCCCAAAATATCAGGCCCTGACCTCTGGTGGTCTAGCACTTATAGGAGACAAGCAAGCGGGAAGTGCAGGGGCAGATTGGATTTTCAATTTGGGATTGATCTGTACAGTGTCCATCATAGTGACCAGCTGTGCATCACAGTGACCAGCCTTTTCTAAGAGACAGCAGCAACCGGAACTGGAACAGGAACTGTTACCTGGGCAGCTAAGAAACTGAAGTCTCCTGGCTGAGGGTGTGGGGTGTTTCCTGTTACAGTTCCCCCCTCTTTTAGTTTTCCTGGCAAATCTTTGCTGGGCGTATTACATGTGGCCTTCTGAGACTAGGCCCAAATGGAATTTAAGCCTGTCTGTTTGTAACATTACTCTGGCAAGGTCGTGAGGGAGTTAATCTGATCTAGGACAGTGTTCAGTGTGTCTTTGATGCTCATCAAATCTTGGTCAAATATTTGATTTGATTGTTTTGTTTTCCTGGGGCAACCATCCATAGAGTTTAAGGGGAAAAAACCAGCTAGTAGGGCACAGGGAAGCAAGGACGGGGTAAGCAGAATCCTGAAAAGGCACAAAAATCTTTTGTGTCTTTCCAAAAGACAGCTTGAGTGTCGTTAATCAAGGTGCTTTTTCAAAGAGAAAATCAGAGGTTTTTGAACCTCTGGTAGGTAGAGTCCAGAACTGGGGTCTTCCCATTTAAAGGCAAAGAGGAACTAGCAGACGGAGGCCAACCAAAGTCAGAAGAAGGCATTCTTTAGATCCAGGCAAGTTCTTTCCCTGAGAGGGGAGCATCCTGGCTGCTCAGGTCATTGTCCCAGATTCTGTGGTCACACAGCTGAGTACCGAGCACAGTGCCTGGCAGCAGCAGGCTTTCAACTCTGTTGACTTCCCTCCCTGCACCTTCTGGTTTGCAATGCTGCTCCAATGCTTAGGTCTCCTCCACTGGTGCTTTTGGGGGAACTACTGCCCTGAGGAGGGAGCAGGAGGCTCAGTGTTAGCAGAGTAATGGTTCAAAGGCAGACGGTGACATGAGCACTGTGTGTGCGCTGCTTCACTCAGTAGGGACTGACGTAAGAGGAGACTGAGGAAAATGCAGCCATCAGAGACACGCGATTGCTCTGGGCAGAACACGGTGCCTAACTGTATGATCAAGGCACGGCGGCACCTGCTGCAGGCCCGGATACTTGGGAGGCTGTGGCTGGGGGGTTGCTTGAGCCTAGGATTTCCAGATCCTCCTGTGCAACCAAGTGAGACCCCATCTCAAAGAGGCTGTCTTGTGACTCGGGAGGGGCGTACTCGTTTAGCATGGACGTGGGCCCGGGTTCCAGCTCCAGCATCACAACAGCAGAAGAAGAAGGCTGACTAGGTTTCAACGTGTTCGCCCTCTTTGCGGGCTCTTCCTGTGTTCCTCAGTCAGTGACTCTGAAAGCAAGAACGCGGTCATTGTCCCTCCCGATGGCCTGTATTGGTGGAGTCTGACGTCCCGCAGCGCGAGGTGTGAGCGGGAGTTGGTGGAGTGAAGCAAGCACAGCTTGGACTCTCTGCCAGAACTACAGGGCCCCCGCCCTGCTGTGCCCTGTGCTGGTGGGTGCGCCTGGTGCAAATCATCTCCTGTCTTTGAACCTCTGTTTACTCCCTGGAAAATGAGGATAATGAAGGCAGAACTCAGTGAACTCCTACCGAGTAACATGATCCCTGCGAGGTGTCATCTTAGGACACCATCTTCACAGTGGCCTGGTGGCCTGTTAGGATCAGGATGGAGCTTCCCCTGCCCTCCAGCCCAGCCCGGGCCCCTGCCCAGGGAGCCCTCTGAGGGCAAGGGGACTGTCTCTTCCTGGAGCGTCTCTACCATGGCTTTGCCTCTACTGACAAGCGAGCAGTGAAGGACACTGGAAAGGGTGCCGTTGAGTTTGGGGTTCGGCCAGCCCTCTGTGGCCAGGTTCCCTGGCTGAGGAAACTGTGGCTGTTTCTTTACTCTCTCTCTCCTGGTCCCAGGCCTCTGCTTAACCAGATGCTTGCAGAGCCCCACCCCAAAAATAATGATGGGTTTGTGATGATAGTCAGTGCGCCCCAGCCTCAGCGTCAGGTCATGAAGCACAGGACTACTTGGTAACTTTATCGTAAATTGAAGATACATTTTCTTTAAAAATGGAAATCCCAGATGTGGGCTTTGCACTTCCCATGTCTTCTGCTCCCAATAATGTATGACCGTTTAGAACATTCAGGAGAAAAAGAGAAAAACCACACAAGAAATTTTAGAATCATATCCTGCCTTGAGTTTGATAAGAAGTACAGATTTTGAGCTATTTCTTTGAGCTGTGTTTACTTATTTTGGAACAAATACTGTGGTTGGAACAGATACTTTGGAAAAAATTCAAAGCAGTTTTCACCATAGTGCAACTTTATTTAAGTGTGTTTAACCTAGATGTTTGCTTTGTTCTTGGGGGCTCTGTAAAAGGAGCTGTGTGATTCTAAGAAGATAGCAATCAGATAAATCACTGCATGGGAGAGGAAAGATCAGGGGCTGTGTTGACCCGCAGCTATTTAGGAATTTTACAAGGCTCAGTACTACTCAAGAGACAGCTAACAGTTCCTTGTTTCCAAAGGAAATTTAAAATGTCTCTTGTATAACAGATCCAAGTAATTTCAAAATGAATTATTAGAAGAAATATTTGCTCAGCAAAGATGATTGTAAAAGTTTAATAGAAGAAAAGGGAATGAAAGTTTAATAGAATGAAAAGGGAAAGCAGTAGTCCTCTAAACAGTATTTTGAGCATTAGAGTTACAAAATACAGCAAATAAAATGAAGCATATTGAGGTTTCTCTTTCTTTCTCTCTTTTTTTTTTTAATCTATACTATTTTTAAAAAATAGGTGTAGGGGGTTCTTGGCTGGGGATTTAGCTCAGCGGCATAAGCGTCAGCCTTGCAAGCGCATAGTCGTGAGTTCGATCCCCAGTACCAAAATAAATAAAAAATTTTTTAAATTATTCTCAAAAAATAGGCATAGGGGCTGGGGGTGTCACTCCGTGGTGGACCTGGGTCACACCTCCAGCACTGAGAAACATGATCTGCTGTGTATACTATGTGAGTGCTTTCACCCCTTCAGGTATGACTGACTCCCTGTGTGACTCACAAGTCTTCCTGTGAAGACATTTACAAGCAGCGTGTCCTGGAGGTTTCCAGACTCGGTTGGACCTCTGAGTCGTCTCCCTTGCTGTGCCTGTGGTGTATGTGGCATCTGAAGATTCCATGAGTCTCTCTTGACATGTTCAGTGTCTTTAGAGGAAGAATGCCTGACACACGTCTCTTTTAAAGAAACCAAACTTAAACGGAAATAAATGGGAAGTTTTTTGAAATTAAGACCAATATGGGCTTCAAATTTTCTTTCAAGTAGAAGGAAGGATAGGTGCAGGAGGGGGAGAAGCACTTTCCCGGTGGAGGGTTCCAGTCACCTTCAGGTTTTTCCTGACTGCCGTACCAGCTGTCCTGAGGCTCAGAGCAGTTTCTGGAATCCTCCCCGCACTTAGAGTTCCTTATCCTTGGGACCTTAATGTCCACCGAATCTGATGCGAGAAAATGACTATATAACGGATGCAGAAGAGATATATATATAATCCCCAAGTATTTGACACTTGCTGGAAACATGTGTTTTCAGTATGTTGTATTTATGATTTTTTTTTTTGTCTGTTTCTGCAGCAGCTTTTCTGATGAGTTTGCTAATGCTTACTGGCCTGATTTCCAGAATGCTTCCCAGTGCCTCCGCATGAGGGTCTATAAAGCCAATATGTACTAATGGAGGGCTCTGGTTACCGAGGGTTTCAAAGTTGTCGCAGCCCCAAGACCAAGACTCCAAGTGGGCAGCCAGGCATTCCTGGCAGGGCTGCGGCGGTGAGCCTGGCTGCGGGTGTGGTTTGGGGAGCGGGTGATGGGTACCCACCATTTTAAACCAAGATCTACTGCAGCAGAGCAGGGGCGCTTCCTTTAGGAGAGTCCAAAAAACTTAGCTCTTTCCTGCTTAATGAAAATGTTAGAGTAGGGGAAGATGAAGACAGTGAGGTCAAAAGAAATTCAGCACAGACGAACAGCCACGGGCTCAGGAGACCGTTTCAAAGCCGCTCGCCCCTCTGACAGGTGAAGGGGCACCCTCCGAGGCCCTCACTGGGAGGTGGCCTGGCTCCTCCTCCTCTTCCTCTACTGTCTACGGTTCCTGGCTTGTCTCTCTCTAGTAGGTCTCTTTCTTTTTGTCAGTCTGACAGATTTTATCATTTTTTTGAAAAATAATCCACAATCATGATAGTGGAAGGTCGCTTCTGTGGAAACACAGCTGACAACCCCCGAGTCCACCAGGTCTCCTGCAGAATCCCAGCACTGGGGCTTTCCGTGGTACTTTTGAAACCTTCTTTTGGAACCACTTATATTTTTGGTGTACGCGTTGCTGTTCCAAACCAACCAGCCAGGGCAGAGGGAACTGGAGGAGAAGGAAGAGCTGAAGCCAGGCCGCAAGAAGTGCAAGAGTAGCCAGGACCCGCCAGAAGTAGCCATGGGACCTCAGAGCACACTAAGTTTGTGACATTTGGTGTAGAACAAACAGACTTGCTCACCCTGATAACTGATGGCTGAGGTTTTCTAAGGTTACTCACTAAGAATGATAGTTCTCGTTATTATTCTGGATCCTGGAAAGGGCAGGGAGAAGGATCAGGTTACATGTATTGAAGTCTTTTAGCTTTTTGTGTGGCGGAACTGGAGATCTAGGCAAGTGCTGTACCATGACTTAGCTTTTTAAGAAAGCCAGAAACCCCTGAAATTCATTTCAGAATCATTTCCAGTGAAAACAACCCATCTCTTTTTAAAGCTTCTTTGACTATCGTGGTCAACAGTTGTTTCCTGAAAATTTATTACAGCAAACTTCTTATATCCCAAGAATATTGAAAAGAGTGGCCAGACAGTTTCAACGCGTCTCGAGAGACGTGTACCATCACTAGCCCTGAGCTGTGTGATTGTTGAGCTGTTTCAAACCTGTTTTGCCTTAGCCCTAAAGATACAGAATCCGAAAATTCCTTAAAAAGCTTCTGACATTCTGCATTCATTCTTTTCACATAGTACGAGAGTGCTGAATATTCACAGGACATGCATTTTCTGTTACCAGTGGAGAAAAAAAGAGAAGATAAATGAAACGCCTGGACTAAATTCACAGCAACTCCTGAATCTGGTGCTTGCGAGCATCCCTCTGTGCCTCAGACCGCCTGGGAGCTGGTGGCTCGGGAGACCAGAGACCCGGGCCAGGCCCTGAGAACAAGAGTGGTTGATTATTACCCAGTCACCACTCAAACTAATTTTTCCAGTGGCTTTTATCTTCAGTCGCTTTTAGACATTTAAAACCAGCCAGCTGGTTTAAATATTTACTCACAAAGAAACAGGTTATGGTTGTGAAAGGGCATCACTAAATTAAATGAATTTCACATTAAGTACAGTTTATCTTAAAAAAAATTTTTTTAAAAATCCTGGCAGGCCTGTTTCACCAAGTTGTAGACTTTTGCAAATGGATCAGTGATTTACATGTGTGCTCAGTAAGTGCCCAAAATAAATAAATGTGAGCTCATGGGGAAAAACAGATTCACAGCTGATGCCGGCCCTGGCGGGGCCACTTAGTGTGAAGGTTCAGAGATTAGTCCTTTCCACAAGTGAGATTCATTCTTGTGAGCTGCATGTGCTGGAAGAGCCCTGTCCCCTGCGCACTGGGACTCCAGGGAGGACCAGGTTACATAGCTGCGGCCCGCAGCCAGTGACCAGGGCCCTTTTATCTTGAAACCTGGGGGAGTGTCCCGACTCCCATAAAGGTTTAACTGAGAACATCGTTTTGAGACTAGAAAAGAAACTTACCAGGAGACTGTAACAGAGCGGCTGCTTGGAATTCAGGAAGGTACAGGACACCTGGCTGCCCCCTCAGTCCCCCTGACTGTCTTTCTCCCTGCTGAGCCTGGCATTCGAACTCTCACTGCACAGCTGAGGACACGTCTGCCTGGCACATGGGCAGATCATGCTGGAAACAGCATCTCCAGGTGAACATGCAAAGACCGGAATTAACAGTCTAAAAATACAGCTGGACTCAGGGTGTGGCTCAGTGGTAGAGCATTGCTAGCAGGTGCCAGGGCCTGGGTTCAATTCATTGCACCACAAAAAAAGAAATAAAAGTATAGTCATCTCTCAGTACTGCCATGGATTAGTCCTGGCACCATCCATCCATCCCTCCAAAATAGGAAGCTGCACAGTCTCTCTCTTTTTTTTTGTACTGAGGATTGAACTCACCACCCTATGCTTGCCAAGCAGGTGCTTACGCCACTGAGCTAAATCCCCAGACTGCACTGTTTCTTCAAAAAAAAAAAAAAATGTAGCTTTGGCAGAGAACCTAGTCCTATCTGCCCATGCACTTGAAGTCATCTCTAGGTTACTTATGATACCTAATTAATGATTACACTGTGTGATTTAGGGAATCATAGCAAAGGGGAGAGGTCTACACATGTTCAGCATGCATGCATCTTTTCAAATGCTTTAATTTTAAAATTAAAATGTTTGAAACTACAAGTGAAATGTGAGGGTCGTCCTACTTGCAAAAATAAGCAAAAGTAACTAGAGTTTGAAAAGGCATCAGAAAGTTAAATTTCAAACAATAGTTTTTAAAGGTAATATCATGCTATTATTTTATCTGTTATTTTGTTGTATTTATTTTGACCATGTGAAAGAAAACATTTTAAGAATTCATGAGAGTTTTACCTAAATTATGACTCATGTAACCATTTTCTTAAATATTCAAGAAACATTTTTTTTCTTAATGCACAGTGGTAATTTTAAGTGGGAGGAAGCGATTTTTTTTAACTGTTTAAACAAATTTTCAATTTTATTGGAACATGCAGACTAAAGAATGCACCTATTTTAAGAACACACCTTGGTAGGTTTGGGAGATGTGTGTATAGTTCCACAGTCGTGTTGCTGGGCCCCGCCAGAAGGTGAGGGGTCCCTTGAAGGCAGGGGTCCACTTTTTGGGCTGTCTTGAGTATTTGGTTAACACATCCTTTCATTGCCTTCCTATTACAAAATTCACACACAGATTTGTCACCATGGTCTATCCATGGATTGTTTTCCATCAAAAGACAGTGATGATCTGGAATTTTTCTCTCCATGATTTTCTGCAAACGTCCCAGTTTTAAACATTAAAAATTCATCATTCCTGCAAAGCTTGCCAGGGATCATAGGCGACCTACTTTTCTTAACATGAGAAAATTATTCTCGAAGTTTAGTTATTTGGCTGCTCAACTCAAGAAGCATATCCCTCTGAGGGCCAGGATGCACTTTTACCTGGGCTGGTGCCCTCCTGCGTAGTGACAGTATCTGCAGCCCAGGTCAGGCAGGAGGGACACCAGGTGAAAACCACATCCTGAGCTCCCACGCTCGGGCAGTCCACTGCCTAATGCTCTCGGCAGGTTATCTGTGATAGTTACTGAGAAAAAGCCTAATAAGGTGAGCCTGGGACAGAGCCCAGCAGAAAAGAGGAAGCAGTACCCATAGGCAGAGGGTGGCGGCCAGTGTGCGGGGCAGGATCAGGTGGAGATCAGGCAGGTCCTCCTGGGGGCTCAGAAACTAAGGCTGCTCGGAGTGGGTGCAAGGAGGAAGCAGACACTTCCTGTTCCCGCTGTGCAGAATGTTTTCCGCTGACACAGTACGTGTGTGTACTTTGAAGAACTGTGCCCACCCCGTCTCAAGACTTGATTATTTGTTTAATTTAATTAATGCAATTTATTTAAGTTAACTTAAATACATTTGATCAATTTAATCATTAGCTTATTAACAGTGATGTTGGTCAGACTGTTGGCCTCCGTGTCTGTGAGTTCCGTATCTGCCGACTCAACCAAACCTGAAGAGAAAATACTAAAAAGAAACGTGTCCTGAACGCCAATGGGACTCTTTGTATTATCATTGTTCCCTAAACGATGCAGCAGAGCTGTTTCCATAGCTTGAATCTTGTATAAGGTCACCGGCAGATGACTGTGGAAACACCGTACCGTTTGATGAGGGACCAGAATGTCCCCCAGATTTGGAATCTGAAGAGTGGGGTGGAGGGTGGTGTCCTGGAAGCCCCGAGTCCTGGCTGCATGGTGAGCACATGTTGTTTTCTTCCTGTGATGTCAGTGAAAATTGAAGAATAGCATTTGATTTTTTTTTCCCTAAACTCAGGCAAAATACACACTTTGAAAAGGTTAACAAGGGTTTTCATCACAAATGTTTTCTACTCCTTTAGGTGATGGAGACACAGAGTTCTCCAGATAAAATCTAGAGCTGGGTATGGTGCTGCACACTTGTAATCTCAGAATTGTGAGAGGCTGAGGCAGGAGGATAGCCTGGGCAGTTTAGTGACTTAGTAACACCCTGTGTCAAAGAAAAATATTTGATTTTTATTTTTATTAGTACATGTTTGCAGTGCATAATGATTAATTCCTCGTGAGCAGTTGGTACACGCATATAACATATCTGCCTCTCAAAAGAAAAATTTAGAAATAGCTGGAGATACCGCTCAGCGTAGAGGTCCCGAGTGCAGTTTCAGGTGAGGGTGTCTCAAATCTCCAGTATCACTTGGTGCTGGAATTGATAGTTTCACAGAGCAGCCTCTTTGACCGCCCGGAGATGATGCAAACCAAAACCAGTTCCACGATTGGCTCCTTACTCTTCACTGTGAAGAAAGCTTGATTTTGAGTTTTGGTCCTAACTTTTTAAAAGTAATTGTATTTGTCTCCTTTCGTATATACCAAATGTAGAATCCAATAATTATTAAAGAGAGAACAAAGGTTGGATTAATTCCTGCACCAGCTTTATGTTCCAACTTCAAGAAAAGTGAAACTTTCCCCCTGAAGCCGGAGTTTTTGCCTCCTTCATCCAAGTCCTAGTAACTGTAAAGCTCATAAGTAGCCACCAAGGTTCATACCCTTATCTTCTTTTGCTCATCGCTGACCAATCCAAGGATGCCACGTACTGTGGGGAGAAGGAAAGAGGGTTTGTTCAGAGCTGCCCCAGGAGGTGCAGGGGCCCATTTGCCTCCCCCGCCCGTCTCAGGTGCACAGGTGTGTTAGGGTCTCTACCATCGAGGACCGCGGCGGGCAGGAGTGCGAGCGCAGACTGGTCCCCGCCAGTCCTGGACCCAGACCTCTCCCCACCCCGGAGGAAATGAGGTCAGACTGGGCCTCCTAGATGCGTCTGCACGTCCTGCGCTTTCTTCTGGGGCGAGGGGAGGAGCAGGGAACTGTTTATGCATCAGGCCAAGGGTGTTTGGAGTCGCCGCTCAAAGGGGTTGGGAGAATCTAACTTTTAAAGTTCCTTTTGTGATACCGGTTATGAAATTAAAATAATTAATAGCAACAATTCTACTCCTATAGGAGGGGAGGGAAATACTGTCTAATCTCCATGTTTCCTTTCACCCAGACCCAGTTGGTCAGATTAAACTTCGCATATACACACTTTTGTTTTTTAGTTGGGTGTTAGTGGGTAGAAATAATCTGAGTGGTGTCATCTGGGGATAATTTCACAGATGACTTCTTTTTAAATGCCGCTGAGAGCTGAGGAAGAACGATTCACTTTATGGAAGGGAAGACAGGGAGCCTGGGAATGACAGGAGGCGCAAGCCTGCTCAGCCTGGCCGCAGCCAAAGCCAAGGTGAGATGGGCACACGGGGACGTGAGGCCAGGGCTCCGGAGGAGCTGGCACTTGGGTAACAGAGAGTCCATGCTCAGAATGGGGTGAGCGGCACCCCGGTTTCGGGTCTTTGTTGCAGTTCCCAGATGGCCAGCGCGCCTCACTCCCAACCAAAGCATGTCGAATTTGGAGCTCCATCTCCCTCAGCCCAGATGTGCAAGACCATAATAACGCGTCTCTTTTATGGCATCTTCTGTGTTTCTTCCTGTAACACTTTGAAAGCTTCATTGTTTCGCCAGCCAAATAAACACTGCAGGACCTCAGAGCTTGGGGAAGTAATGAAAAGAAAAGCATCATTGAAAGCAAGCAGAATTCTTGTAACTCCATTGTATTTGCAGAGAAATTCAGTAGGCAATCTGCTATTTTGTGGCTTATAATGTTTTCAGTGTTAATTATAGTATTTATGGAAATTAAAGCGCCAAACAGCTCTAATCCACCAAGCGCCAAAGAGGAATTAGAGCCATGTGCTGGCTCCTGGCGTAACGAGCTCTCTGAGCAGCCTGTGATGGGAGAGTCTTCAGCAGGCCTGAGTCAGAGCTGCAGGCCGTGGCGGCCTCACTCACTGCTCACCTCACCAGCCACTCTCTTGTGCTGCCGTGATTGCCTTGTATGTCTGTTCTTTCTTCCTTCTCCCTCAAAGACATGCAAGATAATATTTGGTCTATAAGTCCTGGTGGGAAACAGAACCCCAGGCCAAATGAAAATAGTAGATACCAGGTTGCATTAAGTGACTGACCAAGTGCCAACTCCTGTGACCTTCAGTTTTCCACAGCAGGGTCCCCGCACACACACTGGCCCGTGTGGAGTGGGTTCTGTCTCGGGTCACACTCACCGGTCCAGCACTCTTGCACTGCCTCCCAGGCCTTCCTGAAGGTGGCCAGACTGTCCCCCAGCACTCTCAGTGACCCTGCTTTCATCCTACGGAGATTTAGGAGTTGTTGCACTCAACTCTTTCTAAACAGGATTAATTTTCATTTTCTGGATTTAAAAATCATCATTGTATATGAATAAATAAAACCCAAAGTCAAATTTAAAGAAAATTTTTACCACTGCTGACACAGCCCACAGTAACTCAGTCTCCACGCGGTGAGTACTGAGTGCTCTGTGGGTGACAGTGGGAGCCACCAGGAGGATGCTGGTTCACCTCACAGCTCTCTGTTCCTCTCCGCCAGGACTCTCTTGCCCTGAATGTCTACCTGCCAGTGTTCAGAACAAAACACAAGAGAGTGTGGCTCTCACAATCCGTGCTTTCTGCTATTCCCTAAGTAGCTTCCCAGCCAGCCAAGGCTGGTGCAGACGAAGCAGGTGCCTGTAGTGTGTGGACCGTGGACCGCAAGGACACAGGTCAGCGTCTGAGAAAGGAGAGGCTCAGCCCAAACAAGGCAGCAGAGGAAGGGAAGGAGGGAAGTGAAGCTCTCAGAATCTGGAAGGATGATTTCCAAAGCAGCCTACACTGCCGGTTTGAAAGGATATGCTAAAATCTTTATTTTTCTAGCAATTAAATTACGAAGTACTTATTATTGCAGCGAGAATGAATGATGATACTGTTATTTTACAGCTTCGGAACAAGACAAAGCCTTGTTGGCCGGAGCCCAGTGCTTTGTAGTTAAGTTGTTAAGTACCATCAGCCTACTTTATAGTCCTCGTGTTTGCACGTGGTTAACACACTGTTAACACACTGGAATGCTGACGCACAGAGCATGAGGGGCGTTCTGGGTAGTGCCATACAAGAAAGAATGGAGTTTGGCTGCCTGAGAGGCTGTTAAAACACACTGTGGGAACCCCTTTAGCTGGAAAAAGTTTGCAGAAAAAATTGTGGTCTCGGTTGCACAGGGAACCACGCCCCTGTGTACACAAACCAAGCCAAGGCCTGGGGACTTCCAGTTTATTTTTTAAAATCAGTTTTAGTAACCATCAGGTTGCTTATACAAGTCAGAAAACATAGCTAGCTGCATTGATGACATCACATAATTAGAAACTGACGCTTTCTACTTGACCTCTTCCTGCCAGCTTACTGACAAATTACCGTAAACTTCTTTGACTACTCAGATGTACCCAGCTTTGACTGAGAGCTTGAGTCTTGGAGGCAGGGGTGGGTGAGGTCAAGGAGAGAGGAGAGCATTGCTAGAATAGCACCTTGTAATTTTCATGGATCGCCTCTTCCTTGGGATTAGAAAAACTGAACCACACTAGGCAACCTTGTGATCTTCCTGCTTCTCCTCATCTTCCTCGCCCTGAAAGTCACCATTCCACTGACTTGTCCTTTTCTTTTTTTCTAAAAGCTTTTCTTAGGACTAACTTACCACTTGCACTCACAGTATTCCTTGAAGATCCATTATTTTGCTCATAGCTCCTTGCTGTTCTATAGTATTGGTAAATATTACCAGTGGGGAGATCATTTTTATAAAGTCCTTTGAGAGTCTTAGATGAAAGTGTAGCATTTATGTCCTTCATAGAAAATGAGCCTTAACATCTAGGCTTGTTTTGTCATTAGTTTTGCTCCTGTACCCTTCAGTGTTTTAGGGTTCATGCAGTGCAAGTAGCTCCTCAGTTTATTTGACAGTCTCCCTGCATGTAGGTGGCTTCAACCAAAATAAAGACATCAGATCCTGACGCCATCATCATTACAGCGGCTGATTCTGAGTAATAATAGAACATGTGGCCAGTTCCGTAAAACTTAAGGAAGTTTAGTATGCTAATCCTCTGTGTGCAATATTAATTAAGTTCTTAGAAAAATCCTAGGTAGTGATCTTGGTTGTACTGATAAGGAAACCAAGGCAAGAGGTTGTCATTTGCTAGTGGTAACCCAGCCAGTCAGTGGCAAAGCCAAGATTTGAGCCCAGACTATCGACTGCAAAGCTCTCAACCATCAGAGTGTACAGCATCTTCTGGCAAGTTTGAAGACAGGAAGAGAGGGAAGGGAAGAGGGAAAAGGTCAGGTGCATGTGTCCCGTGCAGACCAGTAGAAGGAGGCTTCCATGTGAATCCTACTTATTTTTGATTAATACATCATGGTCTATAGTTACGAGATGCAGTAGATGTTTTCATTCATTGTGTAGTTAGGGCTTCCAAGTCCTTGTGGAAATTTCACCTGTGATCCTACACAAGCAAAATGCATGAGTCGATCAACAACCACACTTCCGACATTAGCAGTGTCTGCTTCCCCCAGTGCCTCAGCAAAAGCACAATGTCAGGTCCTCAGAGTACGTGCATCCCCAGTTTTCTTCTCATGTAGTAAAATCAGGTTGTCGTAAACACAGCCTTGATGTGAGTTAATACTTATGCGTGGTGGTCACTGTGCTGAGTCTGCTAATTCAGTTTGCTGTGTTTACTAATTTATCTAGAAAGTCATTAGTTTCATTTCTGCTTCACCAGTAGATTTATCTAACAGCAACTGTTCTTTAGCATTAAAACACGATAGTGCATCCTCTAACCCTTTGATTCAGAGCAGTGCTGTCAGTACTACATTATGAGCAGTCGGTTATACCCATTCCCCACCCCTTCAAAGGTGATCTCAAGCCCCAACTATGTGTTAAGACTTTTCAAGAGCAGAGATCAAAGTCATGGCTAAGAACTGATACAGTGAGCAGTTGTTATTTTTTTGAAAAACCTATTTTCTAATAACATACTTCCTCTGTGATGATAAAATCAGCAACATGTTTTGATGAAAGCATTCCAAACTGCATTCAATGGCTTTGATTCATGTAATTGCAAGATTAGGACCTTTCCTTCTATAATTCAAAAGATGAAAATGTGATCATTGAAACCATCTTAGAACACTGGCTACACCTACATCTTTTTAAATTTCTGTGCCAGTAAATGATGTTATTAATAACCTAAAGGAAACTTTTTTAATGACTCATAAGAACTTGAGCATAAACATAAACGTGAAGAATACCACTGTGTGCTCCAGACTTAAGGACAGATAGAAACTATCTCCCGGTCTTAGGAAGGAAGGATCATGTCTCATCATAATTTCCTTTGAGCACACGTGATGCATGTTGACAAGGACAAGAGAACAGTGATGGCCTGGTGGCCCAGAGAAAAATGGAAATGGCTAAATTAAGACTGGTGGAAGAGAGAGACCCAGAACTCTTCCAGGGGGCCTCTGGGATCATGTCCTCCTCTGTGCCATTCTAAGTACCTACCTACAGTACAGAATCATCTCCACCACCATCATCATTAACTTAGTCACCCCAGCGTACAACGGAACACCGGAACTATTCCTCCTGTGTGTCCCCTGGCCCCAGCCTCTGGTAACCACTTTCCTACCCTCTATGACAGTAACTGTTTTGGATTGTCTACAAGTGAGATCGCGCAGTTCTTGTATTTCTGTGCCTCACTTATGTCATTTAACATAATGTCTTCTAAGTGAATCTGTGTTGTGACAAGTGGCAGGATTTCCTTTTTTATTTAGGCTGACTAGTTTTCCACATTTTCTTTATCCCTTCATCTCTTTGTTGTTATTTTGTTTTGCTTTGGTTTGGGTACTAGGAATTGAACTCAGAAGCTTGAGCTTTCAGGCAGGCGTTTGTGCCACTGAGCTGTACCTTCGGCCCCACCCACTTATCTCTTGATGGACACGTGATTCCATCTCTTTCCGCTGTGAATGGTATAGGAGTCCTTCCACACCTCATTGTAGTTCATAGGAGGTTATAAATTGTAATCCCAGGAAAAAGTTACTGGAATTCTCACTAGCAAATTCCAATCTACTACTTCTAGTGCAATCCACAGCAAGAATAAAGAGACAAGAGACCTACCTGCAGTTGTGGGGAGCCAAGGGGGTCCTAAGTCCAGACAGAACAATAGCTAACCTGAACAAAGCCGCAACCCAGGTACAACCCAGCTTTTGTTCACGAAGAGGGGAGTGACTGTGAGAATGGCAGGAAGCACCATCAGTACTGTGAGCTGGGCTAGGTAGGGGACACAATGGCCCCTCTGTAACATGCAGAGACAGATACACAGAGAGAGTAGCGGAGTCCAGCTGACAGGAAGCCTCTAAGTCTGAAGGAATCTGCCTAACACAGGCTATTTCCGCTCTGATGTACCTTTCATCAGGGCTTTACTCTCTGTTTCTCAAAGCTCAGTCCCGGGCGGCAATGCGTTGTCGCTGCCTAGCTCATGCTTCGCAGCAGGGAGCTATAGGCGGGCATCACAGACTTGTCCCTTGTCTTCAAAGGCTACACATGGGGCCTCACTGGGCCCCTTCACATTGCTTAGAGGCAATGGAGGAAGAGGTGCAATTTGCCAGCCAGCTCTGTGCATATCAGTTCAAAGAAGTAGGGCAAAGCTGAACCAAAATGAAGGCAAATTGTCTTCTTTTGAGGAAACCATCTCAGTGGTCCTCCTAAAAATGGTGCTTCATGAACATAGGGGAACAGATGTCTCTTCGACAGACTTATTTCATTTCCTTCAGAGACATTACCCAGGAATGGGGTCGCAGAATCATATGATAATTCTATTTGTAGTTTACAAACCACTTAGATGGGAAGATAATACGAAGAAAGGATAAATATTTGAGGTGAATGATGTGTTAACAACCGATTTGATTATTATACAAAGCATAATATACAACGTTCATTCTGATTGTCATCTTGGCCAGGTGAAGGGCTGCTTGGGAAGCTATCAGAGTGTAAGGCACTGACCTCAGCAATGGGCTGACCTGTTAATCAGTTCTTAGGTGAATGACTCTGAGAGACAGGTCCTAGCTGGAGGAAGGAGGTCCAGGGGGCACCTTGGCAGGTTGTGTCTGGTCTCTGGCCCCTTGCGCTCTGCTCCTTGGCTGCCATGAAGTGAGCATCTTTGCTTCTTCTGCCATAGTGTTTCTGCCTCACCAGAGACCCAAAGTAAAGGAGCCAGCAGACCATGGACTGACACCTCTGTAACCGTGAGTCGAAATAAAGCGAGCTTGTTTTTCCCATGTATTTTGTCACATCTATGAAAAACTAACTAAAAAACATGTATTAAGACATCACCTTACATCCCATAGTATGTGCAATTATTTCTTGTGAGTCAGAGATTAAAACTAAATAAATAACCCCATCCCAGCGTGCCACAGCTCAAAACTGATTTGCCATCGCACTGCGCAATGGATTCTTTTTGTGCCAGGATACCCTGTCAGCTTTTACCTGTCATGTTACTTACACTGGCACTGAGCCTTTGTACACATCTTAGCAAGAAATACAAGTAGAAATGAGAATACAGAACTGCACTTCTTAGGGTGGGATCTGCTCATAATAAAAGTGTACTGATGAATCATCCATGTTAGCAGGGGGAGCAGGGTGGCGGTGCCTCCCTGGGGTTCCGCCGTGCTTCACTTGCACTGAAAGCATGAAAGGCTGGGTAATTGCAGCAGTGCCCATCAAGGGACTGAAAGGGAGAAACAAACTCAGAAGTTCGGTGTTTATGAACAAATGTTAGAGACTTAGTACAGGGGAGACAACACTTGCATGGCTGTGGTGCTTTTACTTTGTGCTCAGCTCAGAAATGAAAAATCAGGAAAAACAGGAGCAAATGCTCACTTGGAAACTCAGCCCTCCGAGAGCACCACAGGATGACCTGGCTCCTGGTTTATGCACATGGCTGATTGTCTGGGTACAGATGTCAGAAGATGGCTCCCTGGCGTCGGGTACTGGCAAGCAGAAACAAGCGGAAGGCACATGTGTACCCATTTGGTGGGGGGCTTCAGAAGGAATGAAGAATAATTCCTCTGGAAAAAGTGTGAAGTCCTGGATTGTCCTTCCATGATCATTCATTTGAAAAGTGGTATTTTCTTAATTTAAATAATCTCATGTAGAGATTGGATTGTGATGACTGTATATTATAAATTTATCCTCTGCTTTTCCCTTCTTATTTTCTTATTTGTGGCACCATGTTTCCAAAGCACATTCTGGTTTCATCTTAATTTAGATTAATATTCAATTGTAAGCAGCCGTTACGGATTAAAAACTGGTGGTCAGCTTAACACCAGCTGAGTGCGGATGGCCCAGCTGAGGGACGCTGCCAGCATAAAAAGGGTCATGGAGAGGAAGAGTGAGGCACTGTGGGTTCTCTTAAGCATCGTTGTTTGAAGCGGTTGGCTTTCCTGGAGGAGCTCATCACGCTGGCTTCCCTGATATGAACTCAGCTGTTATCATCAGAGGAGCTCTGGACCTTGTCACTTAGGGTGGCTGTGGTTCGCTTTGGGGGAGCTCTGCTCCTTAAATCGAGCATCGCTTCCTGGCTCCAGAGGGAAGATGTGTGCTATTTAGCCTCCAGGAGAAGTTGTCACGCTGGCTTCCTGATATGTACTCGGCTGTTCTCATCATCAGAGGACCTCAAGACCTCACTGTCGCTGAGGATGGCTGTGGTACTTTTCGGGGAAGCCCTGGTCTTTATTTTGAGCATCGCTTCTTGACTCCAGTGCAGAACCCTCAGCCTACGGGCACTGCTCCTTCACCCCGCTGGCATAGACTTTCTAGCTTGTATTACTGACCTTTGGGCCTTCCCAGTGCAGGTCCATGAAATAGACTTGCATGAGCCATTGTTGTGGGCTCTAGGCCTCCAATTGGACTCGTAGGAGGCATTGTCATGGGCTTTATCTGGACTCATATAGAACATTGCTTTGGGATCCAGGCCCTTGGCTGAATATTCTATATCTTTAGTGTTGTGGACAGATTTCCTGCACTTTTTTGTGTTAACTCTGGGTGACCATCATAGAATAATTTTATAAATTCTGTATCCTGATTCTAATTGTTCTCCTCACAACCCCTGGCTACAACAGCAGCCCAGTGTGCAAGGTCACAGATTTTTGTAAAATCCTCAATTAACTGTTTTCCACAGAGATACAATTTGTTCTCTGTAACAGATCTCCAAAATAAATCACCCTGATGCATTCCAGTTCTTTAAGAATTAGAAAAACTCAACCAGTTAAGCTTTGAGTTGCTTCTTTTTGGAAATGTGTTTTTGGGTTTCTTTGATACTGTGGCTGTTTGATTTTCTCCTTGTCTCAAGCACTGGTTCCTCTTCTATGTGATTTTCCAATTTCAGAGCATACCTGGGCTCTACACTGGGTTATTTTCTTTATCTACACTCTACAGTAGGTGATTTCTTCAGCCCTCAGGCTTTGGAAGTGTCTTGTGCATTCCTGCTTTTCAAATGCATGTGCTCAGTGACTGGGCATTTCCCACCCTGGCTCCCGTATCCACACAGATGAGTAGAGATCCCAGACCCAGCATTTCCAAACAAAACCTTTTATTGACTCCTCTAACCCACAAAATACCAGTGTCACTCAAATTGTCACTGTATCCATAAATTAATAAACAGTACCATAATTTACTTGGTGGCTCCCAAATTCACCTGCTATCCTCGATTCTATTGTCCTCTTTTAAGTTTCTTTTTATTTTTGTCAATTCATGTTTGCAGTGCAGAGTGACTGTGCTCCTTACCGGAGTTGGTATGTGGACAGAAAACACCTGAGCTGTTTGCTCCTTCCCTTGCCTCCTTCGTCTCTTGGTCTCTTTCCCTTTTACAATAGCTCTGTCTCCCTGGCTTCTATCATGTCTTTTATTTTGCCCTCCATTTGTACTTTGGCTTCTCATAGAAGAGAAACCATGTGATACTTGAGTTTGTGTGTCTGGTTTATTTCACTTGACATCATGGTCACAAGATACTTCCATTTCCCATAGATGACTCAAGCCTGTCCTTCTTTATGGCAGGGGCTCTGCATTTCTTCATCCGTTCTTTGCGCTGCCAGCCAGTGGTGCCCCAGTGGCTCTGAGTCCCGGGACAGCATCTGCATGGCCCTGACCCTAACCCACACATCTTCAGGGCCACCCAGCACAGCGCAGCCCCTTCCAGCTTTGGAACCCGCCTTGTGCGCTGCAGGCAGAAATCTTTCTAAAGAACAGGTCAGAGCCTCACCCTCCTCCCTGGAAACCCTCGGGACACTGCCTAGCAACCTTTTTTATTGTGGTAAAATAAATACAATATAAAATTTGCAACTTCAGCCTTTTTTAAGCGTCAGGCTCAGCGGCATTGAGCACATTCACAGTGGTCGCAGCCGCCCTGCGAAGTCCGGGTTTATGAGGCGTTTATTACTCAAGCAGGAACTGAACCCACTAAACCCTAACCCAGTGCTCCCTCTTGGTATCTTCCAGTCCACTTTCTAGCTGAGGCTTTGCCTCTTCTCTATGTTTCATATACGTGAGATCATGCAATGTTTATGCTTTTTTTTTTGGTCTGTCACTCCTGTCTTCCTTCATTTTCAAACCTGAACAGTGCTCCGTGGTAGGTACATCCTGCATTTTTGTTATCTGGGCATACGGATTTCATCTCTGCAAAGAACACTATTGAATTTAATATAGGTTGCATTAAATCTAAGTAGTGCTGATGCCTGAACAATATTAAGTCTTCCAATCAATGAACACTGTTTGTCTTTCCATTTATTTTGATCTTTTAAAATTGCTTTTAACAATGTTTTATAGCTCCCAGTGATACATAGGGGAATGAAATTCCCAACCTCCTATGTCTGCGAGTTCGTGTTCTCTAAAATCAAAGAACGAATTTTAGGAACATCGGCGGTTAAGAGCAGAATATATTTATTGAGAGAAAGAAAGCTTCTGTCTGAGAGAGACAGAAGGGGTCCCGAGCGGGTTACCAAGGACTCGGTCTTTTTCAGCAACTTTTATAGTGTAAAACCATGGGTTCAGGGTGGGAGAAGACTGGGAGCTCACAAAGCAGATGGGCATAAGGTGGGACCTAACTATAGTTAGCCAATAAGATCAATAGTGCAGGTAAAATTGATTACATTAGGGACAAATGGAGAAGCGAGTCACATAGAAAGCGGGCATTCTTACAGAGCAGTGACTCTTTCCTAGGGGGATGGGAACTATTTAGGGTATCAGTCCTCAGGATGTGGGTGCCTCTGTTTGCCTTTTGTCTTAAAACCTGGCCCGCAGCAGGAGGCGTCAGCTTCCCGCAGCTGCCAGGTGTCTGCATGGAGGACCCAGCCCTCTCTCACTGCCTGCAACACCAGTGCATAGGTATTGCACCTTCTTAGCTAAATTTATTCATAAGTATTTTAGTCTTTTTGATGGTTTTGTAGGTTACAATTATTTTCTTAATTTTGTTTTTGGATTCATTGCTGGTGTATAAATATATCACGATCCTGCATATCCATTTATTTCCTAAAACTTTGTTCTTTTATTTCTAATAGTTTTTTTTGTGTGTGTGACATCCTTATGGTCTTCTACTTTTAAGATCTATCATCTGCAAACAGAAATAGTTTTACTCTCCAGGGGTTTAGCTCAGTGGTGTAAGCGCCTGCCTGGCAGGCATAAGGTCGTGAGTTCAATCCCCAGTACCTAAATAAATAAATAAATAAATATCAAGTAAAAATAGTTTTACTCTCCATTTCCAATTTCGAAACTTTCATTTCTTTCTCTTGACTAATTGCTCTCACCAGAATTTGGACTACTATGGTGGATAGAAACAGCAAAGAAAGAAAGAAAGGGGGGGGTTGTCCTCTTGGTTTTAGGGGGAAATATTCAGACTTTCACCACTGAATATGATATTAGCTATGAATTTTCCATTTAAGCATAATTGAGATAGTCATCTAGTATTTCTCTTTCATTTTATTATTGTATAGTCTGTTAGTTGGTTTTGTAGGATTAACCACTACTGCCTGAGATAAACCCCTTAGTCATGGGTGCAATCCTTTAATATGCTGCCAAATTTGGTTTTTGAAGGATTTTTCCTTTTTTTCATAAGAGACTTTGTACATATATATTTTTTCCCTTGTCATGTGTTTATCTGGCATTGGTATAGGGTAATGCTGGATCTTATGGAATGAATTAAGAAGTGTAGTTTTTGAGGAGGGTTTGAGAAGGATTGGTTTTTAACCCTTCTGCAAACATTTGGTAGAGTTCACCAGGCTTCCTCTCTGTTCCTTAGGTTTTCTCACTAGGGAGGTGTTTGATTACTGATTCAGGAGCCTCATTTATTCAGGTCTAGTCCTCTTTTCTACTACTTATCATTTTTGTTAGTTCATATGTTTCTGGGAATGTGTCCATTTCATCTAAATTGTCTGTTTGTTGATATGTAATTGTTCATAGTGTTCTCTTACAATCATGAGTGTCACATTCTTGCTCTCATTTCTGACTTTAGCAATTTGAGGCTTCCCTATTTTCTTAGTCAAGGTTTTGTTGATTTTGTTAATCTCTCTTAAGAACCAACTTTTGGTTTGATTTATTCTATTATTTTTTGCTATTTCATTGATCTCTGCTCTAATCTTTATTTCCCACCATTGGCAGTATTTTGGTTTAGTTTTCTCTTGTCTAATGTTTTAAAGTAGAAAGTTAGGTTATTACTTCAGGTCTTCTTTTTCAGTGTAGGCATTTGCTGCTGTAAACTTCTCACTAAGAAATGCCTGCTTTTGCTCTACCTCAGAAGTTTTGGCACATGGTATGTTACGGATTGGAAACTGATGGTCAGCTTAACACCAGCGGAATTAAGTCAGCATGGTGCTGAGCGTAGATGTTTCACCTGAGGAAAGTTGCCAGCATAGAGAAGTGGAGAAGGAGAGGTGTGAGGCATTGTGGGTTCTCCTACATATTGCTGTTTGAGCCGTTGGTTCTCCTGGGAGAGCTCTGGTCCTCACACCAAGCATTGCTTCCTGGCTCCAGAGGCGAAGACGTGTGCTGCTTGGTCTCCAGGATGAACTTGTCACGCTGGCTTCCTGGCATGTACTCGACTGCTTATCGTTGGAGGAGCTCAGGACCTCCGTGTCGCTGAGGATGGCTGTGGTGCTTTTCAGGACAGCCCTGGTCTTACATATGACTGTGTAGAACCCTCCCTCTATCAGCACAGCTCCTTCACCCCGCTGGCATAGACTTTCTGGCTTCCACCTTTGACTTTTGGGCCTTCCCAGCACGGATCCATAAAATAGACGGGTGTGAGTCCTTCTGATGGGCTCTAGGCCTCCAGTTGGACTTGTGGGAGGCACTGTCATGGGTTCTAGATTTTCATCTGGATTCATATAGGACACTGCTGTGGGATCCAGGCCCTTGGCTGAATGTCCTATGTCTTTAGTGTTGTGGACAGATTTCCTGCACTTTCTTGTGTTAGCTCTGGGTGACCATCATAAACAATATTACAAATTCCATGTCCTGATTCTAATTGTCCTCCTCACAATCGCTGACTACAACATGGTATTTTCATTTTCATTTATCTGAAAGTATTTTCCAATTTGTTTTCAGATTTTGTATTTGACCCATTGATTATTTAGGAGGGTGTTGTTTGATTTCCAAATATTTGTAAATTTTCCAGTTTTCTTTCCTTATTGATTTCTGGTTTTGTTCTACTATGATTGGAAAAGATACTTTGTATGATTTCAGTCTTTTCAAACTTACTGAAACTTGTTTTGTGACCTTTCGTGCGGGCTGTCCTGGAGTGCATTCCTCCCATGCGCACCTGAGAAGAATGTCTGCTGTGATTCTCCGGATGGGCTCAGAGTCCACTGTGGTTTGTAAGTCCCCACATGAGCTAACCCTGTCCGGATCCTCTGGCATCATCTCCTTCACCTGTTCTCCTGGCTCTTGCTCAGGAACTGTTTTTGACTGGCTTATGAATTATCTTATGCTTTAGTATAATAGCAATGACAAATCTTTTGATATAGGTAGGACAATTATAAGGCATCTTTATGAAAAGTTTTTTAATATATAGAAAAAAGCTTGCATATGAATATTCACAGTACCATTCTTCACCACAGCCCAAACTGGGGAAGAGACACAAATATCTATTATCTGAAAATGGATAAACAAAATGTACTATATCTATATGATAGAATATTACTCAGCCATAAAAAGAAATGAAATTCTGGTGCATTCTACACATGGATGAACCTTGAAAACATTCTAAGAAGTAGAAGCTGGGCACAAAAAGTGTCATAGGATTCCACTTACATGGTCTGCGGAACAGGGAGATCAACAGAGGCAGGTGGGTGCTTGCCAGGGAAGGCGGGGTGGGGTGGCTACGTGGGTCTTCTCTGGGGTCTGATAAAAATGTCCTGGAATTGAGGGTGATGGCAGCACAATATTGTGAATACACTCACATCTCTAATGGTAAATCGTATGTATACTTTATCACGATAAGAAAATTAGTCAAGTTTCTAAAAAGAGATACAGATGGAAGAGAAACCAGAAGGATCTCTTTGAAATAATGTCCATCAGTGATCGAGAAAGAAAACATCAAGCTCTAAGTCTGCACCGAAGAAAACCTAAGTGCTTAAGACTTATTCTTTTACCTTTATCCAGTGTCAAAGTGCTTGGTTTAAAGTGGGTAAAAAATTCACCTGTTCTGTTATGGGCAGGCTCTTTTGCGGTCTGGAGTTCACATGTTGAATGTTACCATAGATATTTTTATTTAACCAGTTTAGATTAACAAGATAAAGTCTATGGCAGAACTGTGGCCTTGCCTCAGTTAGGACGGCAAAGAGCTCTCTGTTAATAATTTTTTAATTAAAGCATATGGCTAGAAATAGATTTGTCATTGGGTTTAATTTTATTAAATCCTTATTGAATTTGGGCTTTGGTCAGTAGTTATGGATGAATACAGAAGAGGCAATAACTTATTGAACTATAATTTACTTGAAAGCCAAAGATAAAATATTTTATTGAGAAATATTTTTAAATCTCTAAACTGTATGCTTATATTTCAGAACTAACTTAATTAAATTACATGTGCCAAAACATAGTCATCAGCAAATAAAAATGCTTGCATTTCTGATTATGTTGGAGCTTCCAAAGGGACCTGTTACACAGCAGGGGACCATATGTATTGTTTTCCTGTGCTAAACACTGTGGGAAAGCAGGCATTAATAAATCTTAAAAGCAGAAACCCCAAATAAAGGTTTAATCTATGATTTATTCTTCCCTACTATATTTATTCAACACATCTAATTACATCATATAGACTTTAAAAGTAACATTTTAAAAATAAAGTTTAAAAGTCCTATGTTGTTTTTCATTGTGGTAGAATGCAGTATCCTCTTTAATTTTAGAGATCAAACCAGTGGAATCTGTGGAACCACCACTACATTTTAAGTTAGGTCAAACCATGTTGCACATGCCAGCAGGTTAGCTAGAACGTGCTTGCGCACAGTAATCCAAAAGGTTGTCAAGAATATGGTGCCATCTAAAAAGAAAAGCAGAGTGTGTGTTTTAGAGTCAAACTCTAAAACCTAGGCTCAAATCTAGACCTAATTACCTAATCATTTGACATGGGAAAATATCTACAGCTGTAAGTGACCGGTCTGCCAAATGTCCTCTCTGCCAAATGTCCTCTCTCCCCCCCCCCTCACCCCCTCTAATGACTGAGCATCACTTAGCTCTGTGGAGTGCTAATTAAACCTGCCTAGAAAGGCCGGTTTTGTTTGAGGCTCATCCCGAGGAGGCTGTCAGTAATCTTCAGAGTTTACAAGCTGATCAATCTGGGCAGCTTTTGCTCCTCAGCCATAGTGAACCAAATGGCAAAACTGTGCGTGGAAGTAGGACTGCCCTCTGCTCCAGGCTGTGTCCAGCTGCACTGGCGACACCTTCTTTGCCAGGGGCAAGGCCACACAGCAGCGGTGTAATCTTTTCTGATCACTTGGACAAGTTCCCATTAAAAGCCCATTTTTTAATAATTTGGGACCCTGTAGCTGTTCCAGTTTCCTTCATAAACACTCATTCGTTCTGTTATTTAACAGGTATTTGTTTATCAGCAACCATAGAGGATCCCATAGAGGCATTGCAAGCTCCACAGTGAACAAACCCGGCAGCAATCCCTGCCCTGTGGGTCCTGTTTTGCTCGGACAAACAGTTGGTCAGAGTAAAGGATCAGCTGCCTATTAAACAGGCCCCAAGACACTGTGGCCTGAGACGGAAGTCTCTCTGTTCTGTGACAATAGAGCCTCCTCAGGATGGCAAGCAGGCCTGCTGGATGTACTCAGAGGCCACATCCTGCCTCACCCATCAGATTCCCACTGGGTGCCACACCCAGCATCCAGTTTGCAGCAGAAGCGACGTCAGGCAGGCGATGCGCTGGGCCAGGCAAACCGCAGCGGCAGCCCGCTGGTGAACTGTGTTAGTGGAGGGTGAGTTCTGTGCCTCCCACGACAATACAAACCAACTAGTAAACATGTATAAAATGTCAGATGGCAGGGTGTGCCCTGGAGGAACCACGAACAGGGAAAGGACGGGGAAGTGCTGGGAGAAAGATTGCAGCTTCAGTTAGGTGGGGAGGCCTCACCGGGCAGGTGACATCTGAGGAAGGGCCCATAGGACAGCTGAGCTGGGATCCCTGCAGCAGTGCAAGGAAAAGCTGTGGAGCAGAGGCAGCGAGAGTAGGTTAGGGAAGGGGCCTGGGTGTGATGAGGAGCTTTTTCTGGACCTGTCAAAGTAAGGACACATCTCACCCCAGGGGAGCGGCCAGTAGGCTGTCAGTAGGCTCTGGACTCAGGAAAGCAGTGCACACTGGACACAGGAATCACAGAGAAGTGAAACAGCGCGCCCTGCTCAGTCTCAGACTTTAGTGTGAGGCCTCGCCTCTTTCTGCACGGAGAAACCACCAGCCAAGGACAGTTGGTGGGGGAACACTTCCTGTGCTGACCTGTGCCGACAGCTGGAGGTTCAAAGGGCTGCCGGCTCCAGGTGATCTCACCCTGAGGGGAAAGTTCCGGGGCCTCACCCCACAGGGGACCTTTGTGGAATGAGCCACCATTTCATCTTCTTTGGAGCAAACAGATTCAGAGAGATGAAAAGCTGGTTCACAGCCAGGGTGGGACATGGCAAGAGCCAGAAGTTGGACACCAGTTCTCTCCCTCCCCGGCCCAGTCTGTCCGAACAGGGTGCTCTGTAAGGAATGTGCTCTGAAAAGAAGGAGCTTGTTTGGCAGGCTTTTAACCCTCAGGTCCCAGAACGCCGGAGGGACTGAGCACCTGGGGCTGTCCTTGGAAGGCAGATTACAGAGCCCAGAAAGCCCGGCAGGGGCAGGATGCCGCCCTGCCACCCCGGCAGCCGCCTTTGCACACCCTTTTGCATTGCTGTCTGAGTGGCTCCCTTCCAGACTGGCTCCTCCCCCTCTCTGCCCCACAGTGTCCTGTCCACCTGCGCCAGGGACACCCCGGCACTGCTCAGTGCGCCTGGCTACCATGGCTGGTCATGGTGGCTTGCGTGGGAATCAGGATATATCATGTACCCGTACAAACTCCCCATGATGACTATTGCTGTTATATCTCAAATGTACCGATAAAATGAAGAGTAAAAAATACAGGATGAGGTCACTGATGCGTGCTGGCCAGGTCCAGGAGTGTGACAGCATGGCTCCTATAGCCATTCTGACCTGCAGGTGGGCTGCTAACTTGGCTGTTCTCCTGTCTGTACCCAGCGAAACAGCTCTGTAATGTATGTGTCCCATGTCCTTCACTCCATTCAGGAGCTCCTTTAGGAGTGAGGTGCAGACTTTCATGTCTGTCGCACTCCAAAGAGGGTCACCTTGGATTTTAGAAAAACACTTGCTAAACTTTGCTGGCGACCTCTGCTTTCGTTTCCTTCAGTTTATCTAACACCTTGTAGGTGTCACACTCATTTCAGACACTCGTGTAACATCGCTCCACTGCTGAGCGGAGCGAACTCCCCTGGAGGTGTGTGCTATAAAATCCTTCCTGCGTATGTCGTATGTGAAATTTAAGCTAAGAAAACAGTCCTCACACGGCCAAAGTAATCAAGTGATAATCAAGTGATCGCTGCTGCAGAGCAGCACTAAGCCAGGAGCAGGTGGAGTCTGAGCGCCTGCCTGGTCAGGGTAAGAGTTGTCTGTTACTCAAGAAAAGTGAGAAGTTTCTGAGAATGCGTATATCCTCATTTCCTGAGTCTAGAGTTTAAAAGGTTGTGGGTGTGATTCCTTGTGAAGATTCCCTATGCGGAGGGAACTTAGGCACGGCATGGGGCCAGAGTGAGTCTTCACTGTCAGGACACTGCCGGCCACAGGTCAGCAAGGTACCACCTCCTGGTCTGTAGTAGAGACCTTGCCTTTCCTGAGCAGTTCTCTGCAGTATCTCCATTGGCCAAATGCAGCAGCACAGAAGTCCCTCACGGATCTGATACAAACCTCCCTCCTGCCTACTTTTTCACTGCTCAAGTCAGGTAGAATTATTAAAAAATGGGCTTTTAAGATCCAGAGCCCATGTGAATGAGACACCGGAGTCTCCTAGAAGTCAGCCCTGCCTCTTCATAACCTCCATATCTGTATCTGAACCGCTTGTACACAGCGGTTAGAGACACAAACGAGCCGGAGAGGAGGGACTAACCCACTTTCAGAGAAAACGGTGCTTTGCTGTGTTGTCATAAACTCACCCATGAATAGGAATCAAGAATCAGGCTCTCAGGACCGCGGGCCTGTGAGGTCCTTGGAGGGTGCTGGCATTAACCAGTGGCTGTTCTTACCTACGGGGCAAGAAGTGAGCTAAAGAATTTACGTGTTTTTCTTGTTCTACTGCAGATGCCACTGCCTGGAACGATCAGTAGAGAAGGGAGAGATGGATGCACTTTTCTTTAAAACTGATATTATGGCAACTCGCTATTAGTGCCCTACCTGGGAAAGATGTGTCCAGTTAAGACTTTTATATTTTGAGAAAATAGATCCTGAGTTGCAAACTACTCAATTAAAATTAAAATCCCCACTTTGAGGCCATTTTAACCCATTTATAACTTAGAGGTGATTTCCTTCGGTGTTAAGATAAATATATTAACTAAGACATTCTGGAAGAATTTCGGACGATGAAAATTGAAAGAGCTCTGGAAGGGCACTGCTTTAAGCTTAAATCCCTATTCCGACAAGAATTTTTCCGAAGAGCCAGTGCTGACTAGTGGATGAACTTAACAGTTACAGTGTAAGAACCTTGAGGTCTCTGCTCACACCATGCTTGTGCCTCATTTTGATGACAACTGTTGCCCAGCAGGACTGGGTCATCAGACCAGGAGTTGAAGCTAAGGACCTGTCCCCACACTTAGCCAACAGTATGGTGGGATGACAGCTTTCCACAGCTTCCCCAGGAGATGACGCTTCCATTTCCGAGTCGCTCCCGCTTCCGTGTGGCCTGCTACCTTGACTTGCATGGGACGAGAGCGTCTACTGGGTTATTTGTCAGTGCTTGTTCCATTAGGCCTATGTCCATGCATCCTTTTGTGACTCTGTCCACTGATAGGGGCAGTTTGAGATTTAGATTTAATCTCTATGAGGCTGTGGTGTGATGTAGTTAACCTGCTGTATGATGAGCATTTAGTATGTTTTATTGGATTATTATAATAGTTCTATAGTTAAAAATTATTTTAAAATATTGTATGAGCCAGATTGGTGGCACACACCCACAATCCCAGCATTCTGGAATGCTGAGGCAGGATTACAGGTTCAAGACCAGTCTGGGCAACTTAGCAAGTTAGAAAGACCTTGTCTCAAAAATATATAATCTATGAAGGATGGGAGGGTGGGTTTTCTAGGGATATAGCTCAGGCAAAGTCCCTGGGTTCAATTCCCAGTACTGCAAAAATGATTATTATGGGGCCAGAGATTTAACTCAGCAGCATAAGCGCCCACTTGGCAAGTGGAAGGTCATGAGTTCAATCCCTGGTACCAAAAAAAAAAAAAAGAGAGAGAGAGAGAATATTATACATGGCTACAAATAATTGTCCTTTAAAATACATGATCTAATTATGGCACCTAATCATCACCCAGGAGTTTTGGGGTAAAGGAAATGAAAGGCATGCAGCTGTATGAAAAAAAACTTTTATCTGTGTGGCTCAGAATTGTTGAGACTAAAAATGCCAGGAGCCGCCCCCCAAATGATAGTTCCAGGTGTCCCTTCTTATAATTTAGCACTATGATCCCACATATTTCCCTGTGGTTCTAGCTGGCGTCTTACAATGGAGAACAGTCTTGCTGGCTGGGGATGTACAGCTGGGACAGGGCGAAGGCGCGGGTGACAAGCTGCCTTGCACACACGAGCCATGCAGCACGGTGTGGTCGGGGACCCCCCTCCCCGGCTTCGGGCACCTGCTGAGATGGCCAGCAGCCACCTGTGCCTGCCGAGCCCTTGCTGTGACATGGGCTGCCCCACAAAATCACACTGGATTTTGAGATTCGTGTAGAAAATAAAGAATAAAAAGTGCCATTAGCATGTTCATATTGAATATGTGTTAAAATATTAAGTATACAATTAATTTTGCCTTTTTAAAAACTTTTTAAAAGGTGCTTTCTGGACAATTTAAAATGACATGTGAATATGTTTATTACATCTTCCTGAAAATAGCCCAATTCCAATTAAATAAGAAATAGTAGATGGCTACTGAGGGAGTCCAGAAGTGGCCCCCCAAATGCAGTACCCTCAAATGTGGATTATGTTGAATTACAGGCACCTAGGGGCCGCCTTGCTGGGAATGGTCTTCTCTGAGGTCCCCTTATCCACTTAATGACTGATACACCCCAGGGAGCACAGTGGACCTACATCTCCCCCCACCCAGCTTTTATTAACCAGAAAAGATCCAACTTCTGTTGCAGAAGTGGAGACTGAGAAATGTCCCTATGCCTGGACAGTCTTTATCAACAGACTGTTCTGCGTTTTGACCCCATTCGATTCCTGAAGAGACTCATTCACCAGTCCTATCACCCCCTAATCATCATTCACCCCCAATCATATCCTGCACTCTGCTCTGGTCTCCCCTGTGGAGAAGGACACACCAGCATCTGAGCTATGGGGTTGATGGGCGCCTGGCCCTACGTGCAGAAATAAATGTGCCTGTTTTTTCCTCTTAGTCTATTGCCAGTTCATGTCAATGAGTCTTCAGGAGATGATGGAAAGATCATTTCCTTTACCCCAAAACTACTGGATGCCCAGCACTGTGAGCTGCAGGGACACTGAGGTCAGGACCACAGAGCCCTGCTCTCCTACCTGCAGGACCAGTAGCAGATTTCTGCAGCAGAACGCACTGGGCTGAGCGCACCGTAGGCGTGTACGGGAGGGACTGCCCACACACTGTGGGGTGCTGGGCGTAGACGCCTTGTTGAAGGGTGTCTGGACACGTTCCGGTCTCCGGTGCTGGCCCTATCTCTGTCCCACGACAGCCGTTGCCAAAGATGCCGTGAAGCCCAGCAAGCACTGGCAGGCCCTGGGTCATTCCGTGTATGCCAATCCCACTCCTGCTGTTGCAGGTACCAGCAAGGTCAACCTTGTAAAGATCGCATCCACGGCCTCCAGCCCTCGGGACACAGCCCTGGCTGCGGTCATCTGCAGCGCTCTGGCCACCGTGCTGCTGGCCCTCCTCGTCCTCTGCATCATCTACTGTAAGAGACAGTTCATGGAGAAGAAGCCCGGCTGTGAGTTTCCAGTCCCACTGTCAGGGTGAAGTGGGTTTATCATCACTGTCACTGAGTGTGCATGGGAGACTCAGACAGGTGTCAGCAGCTGCTGGAGCATCGAGGGTTGTGGGGACCTCACTGGGGAAGGCGCCTACCTGCAAGAGGACCCTGACTGGGCTGTGACAGCCCCTTGCCACAAGGCAAAGTTAAAATCACCCTGAGCTCTGGTAATAAAATGCCTTGCATTCTGGGCTGTCTCAACCAAGTATTACACATTTGGGCTTCTAAGTGAGAAGAATTTCACACAACCCACAACTTACCAACATTCCCCGGAACAATCTTTCACTTCACAATGCTGTGAAAAAAATACAAAGAAAACCCATGCAGCCACTCTGATGCTCATTCGCAATTCAGGGCTCAGTGAATCACCTGAGATCTCTGACAGGGTGATACAAAGCAGGCTCTGTGCTGGAGGACTTTGCCCAGCTGCAGCCTATGCGGTGTTGGGAGCGGGTGGGAGGGAAGCAGGGCAGTTACCTAGGTCAGGCAGGTTAAACACAATACCCGTGAGCGGCAGTGGGTTTAGTGGGATGTAATTCTATTGCAACGCAAGAAGCACCTGTAACCAAACATTGCAATGATAGCTGACTTGTTGTTTAAAAATATGAAAGCTAGCACTCCTCTAATCCCAGCAGTTGGGAGGCTGAGATAGGAAGATTGCCATGAGTTCGAGGCCAGCCCGAATTACAGAGCAAGACACTGTCTCAAATAAATAAACGAACAAACAAATGAAAGCTAGACGAGGGCCGGCTGCATTATGGTATCAACGTGGCTGCTTCCAACAGGAAATTGGGTTTCCTGACAGAATCCTTGTCCTCTCCTCAGGGTCCCTGAGATCAGAGGACATCCAGTACAATGGCTCCGAGCTGTCGTGTTTTGACAGACCTCGGCTCAGCGAGTACACTCACAGGGCATGTTGCCAGTGCCACCAGGACTCGGCCCAGCCCTACGGTAAGTAGCCATGCTTCTGAGGAGAGCAGTGAGTTCTCAGAGAAGAGCACTGTGCCTCACCCTCTGCTGGCTCCACAGGGCCCGTCCATGTGACCCTGTCCCTGTGCTGTGAGGGGGCCTGCGGCAGCGAGCAGCCAGCGCTGGGCTGTGGCGTGCACTCGGCGGCCACCCTGCAGGAGAGGTAACCGCGGCTTCTCACCGCAGTTTCGTGTCCCCGGGTGCAGATAGGCCTTCTGCCGCGTGCCAGTGTTCTTGGGAAACTGTGGGGATATCTCTCTTTAGATATCAGGAATGGCATTCTATGTGTTGCCTGGGGGCAAGTCTCTGAGCAAGAATTAGGCCTCTCAAGGGTGTTAGCGTCCAGCACAACATTCTTTATACTTTTCTTCCACTGATTTTGCTTCGGCCTTATACCCATGACACCTCCATCATCTGTAACTAGTGGTTCACGTGTCATGTGCTAGTGACGTACTAGTCTAGAATTTTAGAACAACAGTGGAGAAACCTCAGCTAAGACTGAGAGCCCAGAGGTGTCCCTGTCCTGGCTCAGGTGCTGGCTGAAGCATGTGGATGAGGACTAGGTAGAGAAGGCAGTTTTAAAGCCAGTGGAATAATCAGTCCCTGCCTTGGGGCCGGTCTGTAGCACCAGCAAACCCTAGAATTCTGACTTCATAAATGGCTGTTTGCTCTAGAAGACAGCGTTACAGCTGAAATGCTGCTTTCCGCAGGGTTAGCGCTCACTGTAGAGTAAAACGTCCTTTGAATGTGTGTCCAGAAACACAGCCTTGGGCGGGACATCGGTGCCAGCTGTTTTCGCGTCCCTGACACACTCCGGCTGCGGAGAGTTTTCCGACGCCTGTCCTCTGATGCAGAACCCCATGGGGGGCGATGACGACTCTTTTTGTGACTCTTACCCTGAACTCGCTGGAGAAGATATTAATTCTCTTGGTCCAGAAGATGAAAGCTCAGCATCCTTGGATTCAAACAGTAGCCAGGGTTTGGTCTGTGGAGCTGTTTCAGTTCAAGCTCACCCTGCGAACTTCACAGAAACTGCTGGCTTCTCTGGACACAGCGGCACGGTGACAGAGCCTGCCCTGGCTGTGGACACACCGCCTCCGAGAAGCCAGCTAGACCCTGCACCGGGGAGCCCCTGAGCCTGCCGGCCTGGCCACATCCCTCCAGGTAAGGCTGTGCTTCGTTTGAGCACAGCAAGGCTTTGGCTTGTGGGTACCCGGGGATGCAGCTCTGACCCCACTGGGAAGCGAGGGGCCTGGGGGAAGCTCAGCGACAGAGTGCTTGTGTAAGAAAAGGCTTAGGAAATTTCCTGGCTAGGTGTAAGTCTCAAGAACAGACTGTGCCCCCCAAAACTTACAGGCTGAGAAGGCCCAGCAGCCACAGGCTGCCCACAAGCCCTGTGTACCAGCCTAGAGGGTGCACAGACAGGGGCACAGGAGTCCCACCCGCCTGGAGGCCCTACTAGCTACGCAGGGAGTCAGCGTCACCAGACTGGCTGCACCCTGCATACGTACACTGTCGGGGAAAGTTTGAGCAGCAAAGGTGACTGTGTTACCAGATGATGGGCAGCAGCTTCTCAGAATTACATCAGGAAAGAGAATTACTGTTCACCCCAGTTTTATAGCTTGTCCCCCCAATTTGTGATGTAAATTGGTGGGACTGAGGGAAACATCTGGACACCAGATCATACCAGAACAAACTCACTGTCCACCTATTTTTGTTTATGTTGTTAGAGGAGTGAAGAAGGACTTACACTCACTACTGTCAGGTGCATGCGTGGGGAATTTCCGGAACACAGAGCATCCCTCATGCTGCTAACCAGCTGCCCTGCTGCCGAAGACTGGCACAGGTGGCATACTCCCTCCCAAGGGCAACCCGTGATAATTGCCATGATCTACATATTTTCACACAAATCATATGAAAAAGTTATAATTACATGTAAAATAAATCTAATGAGAAACTGTTATGTTCAGTTTGCACAATATAATTTATTAATAACAGATTTTAATTAACTTTTCAAGATGTGTTATTCTATAATTACTAGGTTGAAATTAAAAATTATAAATCCAAGATTGAAATTCTGAATCCAGAAAGGGAACTGTTAAACTGTAAACCGTTTTTGTTTTTCTCTTACAGCAAAAAACGCTAAGTAGTGTTTTGAATTTCATGTGTGTGCGCGCACGCGCGTGTGAGAGTGTGTGTGTGTGTGCGCACGCGCGTGTGAGAGTGTGTGTGTGCGCACGCGCGTGTGAGTGTGTGTGCGCACGCGCGTGTGAGTGTGTGTGTGCGCACGCGCGTGTGAGAGAGTGTGTGTGTGCGCACGCGCGTGAGAGAGAGAGTGTGTGTGTGTGTGCGCACGCGCGTGTGAGAGTGTGTGTGTGCGCGCACGCGCGTGTGAGAGAGTGTGTGTGCGCGCACGCGCGTGTGAGAGAGTGTGTGTGCGCGCACGCGCGTGTGAGAGAGTGTGTGTGCGCGCACGCGCGTGTGAGAGAGTGTGTGTGTGCGCGCACGCGCGTGTGAGAGAGTGTGTGTGTGCGCACGCGCGTGTGAGAGAGTGTGTGTGTGCGCGCACGCGCGTGTGAGAGAGTGTGTGTGTGCGCACGCGCGTGTGAGAGAGAGTGTGTGTGCGCACGCGCGTGTGAGAGAGAGTGTGTGTGTGTGTGTGCGCACGCGCGTGTGAGAGAGTGTGTGTGCGCACGCGCGTGTGTTGCCGGAGCTGAATCCCCGGACCTCATTCTACTAACCAAGTGCTACACAAGCTGCATCCCCAGCCCTGCCTGTTTTCAGAGATAATTGTTTCCAGATTCACAAAAGCACTTTCTCTTCAGTTGCACCTACTGAACCTGTAGAACGTAATAAGCGAACCTTCATCTTCAAAAGAAAGTAGAGGGCAGTAACATTCCGAACCTCTGGGGGCGTGGGCCTCTTCTTTGTTTCAAGGGTCAGCCACATGCTTAACAAGTTTTTGGTTTTTCAGACTACTGAATTCTGAAAAGCAATTCATATTTCCCCCTAAGTGACCCATTTGCAAGGTAGAGAGCACATTTGCTGCTTACAAAGAATTAGACTTCAGCAGCAAGGGCTTCGAATTAATTCTATCTGTCCCTCAAATGTGGATCCACTTAACTTGACTCTGTAACGTGGGCTCACTCAGAATTCAGGAAGAAGCTGTCTTTACTTGGTATGAGGCTGTGATTAAAAATGCATGATGTGTTTGTTTCCAAAAACTATTTTTACACACAAAATTTTTTGTGGGTGGCTTAATACTACCGAGTCTGATTATGATACTTAGGGTTCAGGAAACAGCTAACAGCTGAGACCCTTCTTTAGTCTGAATCGCTGAATGTTAATCACCTTTACCTCTGCATACCCTCAGGGAGAGGAGGAACTGAGGTATCTGGGGCACCATTTCTGGGGGTATTTGGGAGAATGAAGCCAGCCTGTTTAGAGGAAAAGTGTTTTTGACTTTATTTTCTAACTGTTATTTTAAATATCAACATAAAGAAATAGAATTTTAGGGAAGATAAGAGAGAACTGCGGTTCTAGTTTTCCAGTCTAGTAAAACTTATATTTTTTTTCTATTTTGGTAAGATGAGGTTCAATTGCCTTTCAGCACAGGGGCTAATGTCATTATTATTACATCAGTTGATCCACATATTTGTTAAACCCATCTCCTATCATTTAAAAGAACTTCAGAGACTTTTCTTTCTAGGGAAGACTTATACCTAGAAAGAATTTTTCCCATGAATGTATCTGTGTCATTGGTGTCAATTAGCAATGAATAAGTTAGTGGCTGGTTCGTACATGAAATTAAGCTCTTACTCTGTATTAATCACCTTTCTTTGCTGGAACAAAATACCCAGCATACATAGCTTAATGGAAGAAAGGTTTATTTGGCTCACAGATTTAAGAGGTTTGAATCCGTGTTTGCCTGGCTGCTAACCTCCTGACAACCAGGAAGCAGGGTGCAAGGGAAGAGGCAGGAAAAAAATCCACCTTTCACAGTCATGCCGCTGTGACCCACCTCGTCCCAGGAGGCCCCACCTTCAGTAGCCCACTTAGGGGTGCACGCATCCCTGGATTAGCCCTCTGATGAGCTTAGCATTGTCATCTGGTCTGTGTGTATTGCAAGAGAAATCTCTTTCCCAGACTACTACTAAATGCCCTTCAGTAATTAGAAGATTTAAATGTAAAAACTTAAGTTGGCAGGTAAAGAATGACATGATTCATCATCATCATTGTTCTTTGAAAGAAAGGCATCAGGAATCTTATTGTCATTACCTGCAAATACAAATACTTTAAAGGAGCCCAGTACAGAAGATGCAAACTTCAATGTCTGAAAGAGGTTGAAAATCAGCAAACACTGTTTGTTAATTCATTGTGACTGCTAAAGTTTACATTATCATCTTTTAAGTAATGTTGGCAAATATTGAGCAATATTACAAAAACTTTCCTTGTATTCTCAGAGTGCGTGGGTACTTAGATATTTCAAGATCACTAGAAGAGCTTCTTGTGCATTGTTATTAAATTCTCAGATAGTCCTAATAGTACTTATGTAGAGTACTTTTTTACAGTTATAATGTGCAGCTTTAACTTGTGAAGTGCTGTTTTTGACACTTTCTTTCTGTGGTTGTTTCAGGAAGCCTAAAGGCCGTCATCTTCCTGCTGTGGAAATGGGTGTGGAAAGAAAGGGGACCCTTGTTAAACTTATGGACTGAGCGGTCTGCACCCTGCAAAGGCTTCTGGGGAAAAATAAATCTGAACCAAACTGAGTGGTTTTTAAACCTTTAGCCTTCTGCCTTTCAGCCAGTTGCTTCTGAGGCAGACTAGCTGTAAACTGAGATCTCAAGGAAAAGCAAGCACACTCCAAGCAGACCGATAATCCTGGGCATAGCCCCTGAATGGGGAGCTTCTGGGATTCGAGAGTGACTTCAACGACCAACGCATTGCAGTTATGACAAGACACAGCAGCACATCTGTGCTTATTTTTATGGAGAATATGATTTTACAAGATTGGCAACCCAGAGTATACATTTTTGCTGACATTTTCTTTCCAAAAATCATCTTACCTAGCCTGTTACCCTGCTAGAAGTCCATGTCAGATTCCTAACCTAGGTTTGTTTTTGGTTTTGGGTTTTTTTTGGGGGGTTTGGTTTTTGTTTTATTTTGTTTTAATGTAGAATGGGTTCAAAAGTGAGTACTTCTCTTGGGGAAGGCCACTTTTTCATCATCTAAGGTAATTAGCTTAGGTGATAAATGCTGGTTTCATTCTGCCTGCCTCAATCTTGTGCTTATTAAATGTGGTCAGCAGAGCTAACCAGGAATCAGCTGTTTGGGAGAAAGGCTCTTTTCCAGAGTTCATGCTTCTGCCCTTGGCCTTTATGTCATGGATACCCGTTGGTGCTGGTAGGAAAAGGGACCTTGGTTACACACTGTGGTCTGGAAAGAGTGGCCCTTCACCCCGATTTAAAAACACGTTTCCTGGAACTTGGATGCACAGGTTAGTGTAGACACATTAAGATGAACTGACATAGAAGCAGTTGTTACATCTGCCCCTGGGCCTGAGCAGAGAAGGTCCAGGTTTTCTCTCATGGAAAAGTGGTATTTATATACATAGTGACCTTTTATTTGCATTGGACCTTGTACTGAAGGGTTCAGAAATTTCAGCATATCAGGTGCCTCCACTACTGAAGTATTCTTTAGCAAGAATACACTTGATATTAGACACAGAAGAAAAAACACAATTTATAAGTGCTGTTGAGGAGACCTGGCAAAGCATAGTTGAACCAGGACATGGCAGAGTCCCTCTGATCTTGTAGGATTTTCACACCTTCTCCTACTGCGGCCAGGTGATGTTGGAGGTGACTGTGCTTATGTGAAAGTACCGCATCCTCTGCCTGTTACTGCTGATGCAACAGTTTGTCCGAGGGCAGGCAGAAAATGAACCCGGCCCAGCCATAAAACAGGGCATGCCTCATTTGCTCTTAATCTTTATGCCCTAGAGAAGACTTAATTGAGCAGGACTTAATTATTTTCCTGTTCCAACTTACACCATCCCATTTAGCCTTTGTCTTTTGACTGCTTGCTATTAGCTGTGTCACGCGTACCCTGAAAAAAATAAATAGACCTGGAAATGTCCCTGTGTTAGAGGGGCACTAAGGTATTTGTTTGCAAATTGCCTCGTTCAAATTGGTGTCTTTTCCCTAACATTTAAACTGAAAGTTAGAACTAATTTGTTTTTCCTACATCATCTTTATCTTCTCGCTTATTACCCCAACATCTTCTCTCTTTGTAAAGATTAGTAAAACTTGATGAGCATTCTTTCTTCCCCGTGGCCATTTCTCTCCACATAATTTTAGGTGCTGATGTGGGTACAATGGTTTGCTTGTGTCTGGATACTGCTGATGACTTCAGCGCCTTTACCAGAAGCAAGAAGTGAGAAGCCCAAAACCTTTAATGCCTCCAACTGCCCAGTCATGCTTGACTCTTTGTCTTTCTCTTTTTTGTTCTCCTTGTTTTCTTTTTTGCATAAGGGAGTGGTTCGTAAACTTTAGTAGTCACCAACTCTTATGAGAAGCACCTTTAGGAAACGCTTATAAAATATTTAGGGCTTGACCAGAAGGCATCTATGAAAATGCAAGTCAGGCTTTCTTGAGTGGCTTCCCTGCGTTTCACGTGTGTGTGTCACTGTTTGCAGTCTGGTCAACTCTGTTATGACAGGAGGGGTGATCAAAGTGAGCAGGGCTGTGTTTGTGTAACCTGAATATATTTTCCATATGTACAGCCCTGAGTCACTTCAAAGACACTCTTGCTAAGGGGAGCCAGATTGATATGAGTGAGACTTTGGTCCAAAATCATGGACATCACTTTTAATCAGCAGAGAAATGCCTCGGGCTGAAAAGTGATTTCATTTGAATACTGCATTTGAAAACTCCTGGGGTGTTTTTATCAAGATGGAGACATCTTACCACTATCTACTCTACAAACATACAAAAATGTTATATTTCACACTCCACATCAACACTTGAGAAAAAGTCGAGTTTGCATTTCCCATTATTGGAACATGCTGCTGTGCGCCCTGAGCTCTGGGCTGTGGAGCAGATGCAGGAGTCACCTGGAGTGGGGCCGGCCCGGGGCAGCTTCACTGGTTTGCACGGTGCAGAAGCTACAAGGATTTCAAGAATAACAACATCGGATCATGGTTTTGTTTTTTTAAACCTTTTGTATACGGAATATATGTTTTATATACAGACTTTTCTGCTTTAGATAAAGTGTTAGTATTGCTGTTACTTAGATTAAACACTGTCATCTCTGCAGGCAAAGCAGATCAAAGGGACAAAAGCATATTGCTTTAAGGTAGTTGGAGTCAATTTAGAATTCATTATAACTTTTTGCATACTGAAATTTTCCTATACAAGTAGTTTTGTTATACTTTTTTACTTGTGAATAAAATTGATACTTGTTATTCTTTTGTGTTCATAAGAAAATGATTGATTTGGTGACACGGGTATTTTTTTTTCCTTGCCAGAGGCCATGTGAGGGTCACACAAAGCTGGTTCTTCTGTAGCCCTTGCTGCACCTTAGAAGGATAATATGAAATCTTGACTAAGCTGGTTATATTGCTCGGGTATGTCAAAATACTGACAGATGCCCTGAGTTACCTTGAAAAACACTGATATCAAAAAAAAGTAAGGTGATACACAAAAAGAAAGGAAACCCTGGTGTCAAGATTTCCTTATGACCTTAAGACCTCAAGAGATTTTTTTCCTTCTTTTGTGACACATAGAGGGAAAGAGCCAAAAAAAGGTTCTATGTCCCTTCTCTTTGGAGGTCAGTCGAGTGTCCACCTACTAAAGAGTAAACAGAAGGAAGAAACAGAAGGGAAAGGAGGGAGGGGAGGGGAGAGGGGAGAGGAGAGAAAGGGAGGGGGAGTGGAGGGAGGGCAGGGGAAGGCAGGGAGGGACAGATATGGACAAAAGGTTGTCACTGTGGGAGTTTCCGTTTCCTTCTTTCTCAACCTCTTCCTTTCCCTCAATAAAACTTTTAAGGTCATTGCTAGATTTCCAAAGAAGAGTTTCAACTTCCTGGAGGAAAAGAACAAAAACCCTTTTTTTTAAATTTTAAAGCAGGGTAACGCCATGCTGTCTCGGCTGGGGTGTCTCCAGCGTCCACGACACTAGGTTCCACGTCCAAGGCTGCTGGTTCCATTTCCACACATTCACTCGCTTCCCACCCGTGATCCCTGGGCACCTTCCGGGATTGCTGGAGCTGTGTGAGCTGTGGACAAACCATAAGTCTAGTATCTCTGCGAAAAGGAACTGAGAGCTCACGGGTCCCTCACAGGAGGCCTGAGGCATCTATTCCGGGGTGCTGCCCACAGCACCCCCGAGGTCTCCGCACCCCGCTACTCCGTACTCTGAATCTGTCTCCTTTTAACTTGAGAAGCTATTGCCTAACTTTTTAAAAACCAATTTGGCACCAATGAGGTGCGTAAGTAGAGCTTAAATTTATCACATCAATCATCTCGAAACTAAATAGCGGTCTGAGAATTCCTAAAACCTTCTGCGCCAGCTCGCAGATTTCACAGAGACCTGGTAGGTGATTATACGGATGTCGTCATGTTCAATCGAGTCAACAACTCACAGTAAACTAGTGAAGTCACATCTCAGTCACAGTTCCAAGGAATGTCACAGCCTTCTGCTCTGCAGATGAGCAGGCAAGCCTAGGTCACTTCAGAAACCACTGGTGGTATTTGGGACAGTGTGATTTATCACTGCTTTCAAAGTAATCGTGCCAGAAGACACAAATTTTTAAAACTTTCCAGTAAAGCCACTTTCTCTAGAACCACGATGTTCTTCTGAAGTAGATTTCAGTGATTGCTCAATCAAGGCAGGATTCCTTCTCCTTCTCTCTTTGATTTCTTCCTTTCTTCTCTCCTCTTTCTCCTTGATTTCTAACAGCAGGACCTCTTCCTGCTTAAGACCCAATGAGCCACAGCACCGTTGGTTTTACTGAGGGTGGATTTCAGCTGGCAGACCTGTCTGTGTCAGCAGTGTCCCCCATGTGGGGTAGTTATTGCAGTCAACAGGGAGTCTGCAAACACAGCCCGCCTGCTGTCCTTCGTCCCCAGCAGCCCACCTCCTACACAGGCAGAGTGGCTTCCATGGAAGTTCAGGACACACACGAGTCCTCTCCAAAGGATTCTCGAATCGGAGGCCATTTCCTAGGCTGACCTTGCTTTGGTCATGGTGTGGTGCATTTGCTTGATCCAAAGGCAATGCCAGAGGTGAAGCAGAGACCAGGAAATGGTAGAATGACAAGCCTTTGACTGTTTATTAAGCAGGTCTTTTTTTTTTTTTTTTTCAATCTGTTTGAGACAGAGCCTCTCTGCAGTTCAGGCTGGCCTTGAGCTCACTTTGTAGCTCAGGCTGGTCTCCAACTTGCAATGACCCTCCTGCCTCAGCCTCCTGAGTATTAAATTGGTCTTGGGCTGGGGATTTAGCTCAGCAGCACAAGCACCTGCCTGGCAAGCATGAGGTCATGAGTTCGAGCTCCCCCCTCCCAAAAAAAAAGACAAACAGATCTTAACTGTAAGTAGGCAAGTAGGAAGTCTTGGGCAGGGCGGAGCAGTGGTATTCTGGAGCAGTCAGAAAGCAGCCCTGAGCACAGCCAGGAGGAAGCGCTGTCCACTGAGGCCTTGAAGGCAGCTGGGCCTCGGAAGAGTTGGAAGCACATAGCAAGGCTCATACGGAGGGAGTGCAGAATGCAGCCAGCCAGAGCAAAGGAGCAGGGGAGGTGGCTGAGGCCTCACAAGGGTGCTGGGTACCCCTCAGGGCTCAGCAGGCAGCTGCAGGGGGTGGGTCTGACTTTCACGGCAGCTACTACAGGCAGGGGCTATGTCTGCTGAACTTGGGAACAGTGCCTACTCAGCATTGCTAGTCTCCCAGGCACATGAGATTCATGTTCCAGGTCTGCCAGCTAGAGGAAGGACATTCTGGGTCCCAAGGACTCATGGGTAATACATATGGTCCTTTTTCTTTTCTTTTCCTGTGTCAAAGCACTAACTTATGTTTCTATAGAGTTTTTACCGTTTTTAAGTCTGACCACGAAGATACCTATTCAACGTGGGTGACCCATTTTCCATGCTAGTATTTGTCTGGCTCAATTTTCATTTTTAGTGTGTTGTAACCCCAAATTATGAATATTGTAACCCAAGCATTGCAAACCCTTTCCCAGTCTTCCTCACAATCCAAAAAGTTATATTTGTAATCCCATTGAGACGTTACTGGAATCCTGGCAAGTTAATTCCAATCTACCACCTCCAATGCAACTCATGGTGAGAGTAAAGACACCAAGACAGATTCAAAGCTAAGGGCAGCCAAGGGGTCCTAAGCCCAATCCCACAGGATGTGCGGACAAAGGCCATGATCCAAGGCCTCTCCCAGAATTTATCTTGTCAAAAAAGCGGTGGCTCAAGGATAAGTGACAGTGAGGGTGGTGAGTAACTTGAGCTGCCAGACAGGTAGGGAGAAAAGCATCTTTGAAATATGCAAGGAGATGAGCAGAAACACCAGTCTACATATGAAAGAATTTAGGAGGCTGTTGCTTCTTCAGGGTCTGATATGTAAACTTTTGTGCCCTGGGGACTCATAGCCTCTTTATCTTGAGGCTCATAACCAGTTGACATTCCTGGAGCTGACTGGCTCTGCCATTCTACTGTGCTCCGATCTTTTACGAAGAGCACTATGTGAGAAAACAGGAGACTGTGAGACTGACTTTGAAGATTGCATATCAGGGCTTCAGCCAGCCTTATTTCTATTGCTTAGAAGAGAGGGAAATACCATAGCCAGCTCTGTACATATCAGAATATGGAAATAAGACTTGATTTAACTGATGTGCAGTAGTTGTTCCTCAATCAAAGAGGGGCTCCCACATAGCCTTGTACATTAGTATATTATCTCAGATTCACTAATGTTGAACCTAGAAAAGGGAGAGTGGAGATAAATAGGTTTTTTAGCTACTGTCTCCAATTTAATGAATTTTTCACAGGGTCAGTCATTATTCTCCTGGATTGCACCTAACTAGATGAGATGCTAGTACCATTTCAAGGAAGATGCAGTTTTAGAACATTTATCCTTAATGAGCCAGCTAAATATGGCATCAAAGCACAGATTTCAGCAGACACTAATACTCATTATGTGCTAAATGCAGAAATGTATAGTAGTGCTGAAATAAAGACAGTGAATTCTACCAAACCCATCCTATTAAAGCCTACAAAAGTTGTTCTTAGACTTGCAGGATGTATTGATGGGACTCACAGAAATACTGCCAGTGACTTCTGATATAGCTCAGTGGAACTTTCTGATGAATTTAAAAGAACTTGATTGGTGTAGGTACTTTGTACAAAAAACAAGAGGGCTACACTACCTGAATTTTTACCAAGTAGAAAATAAACTGTTGAGTCATCAGCATTTGGATTTTTTTGCTATTAGCACATTAGTGTCTTTCTTTCTTTTTTTTTTTTTTTTTGAGAGGGAGAGCACCAGGAATCAAGCTCAAAGTTATACTTGCCAGGCAGGCACTTGTGCCACTGAGCTACATCCCCGGCCCCCCCATTAGTGTCATATATACCCAACAAAGGTAAAAGTGTTACATTAATATCAAGTATGCACCTCAGTGATTCTGTTGACAAAGAAACCAAAAAGCTTGAAATTATTCACTTTTAGAATGACACAAAACCTGGAGTTGACCCTTTAAATGGAAAATGTGCATTATATTAATATAATGTTGTTAGATCCAACATCGACCAGAGGCAATTTTTTTTTTTTTTTTTTTTTTTTGTACTGGGGATCAAACTCACGAGGCAAGCACTTAAACCACTGAGCTAAATCCCTGGCCCAACCAGTGGCAATTTTAAATGCCATTGTAAATGTTATGGGTGTTAATTCCCATGTATTGTGCAATTTTACACAATGAGGTGAAATAATAAAATATTTTGATTTTACTAAAACTCTTGAGACACAATTAATTGAGAAAAATCCGCATTCTAGAATGACTGCTAAAAAAGCCCATAACAGTGCAAAAGCTCACAGCAGAAATCCTGCGACTAGAGATTCCCCAGACAACTTACTGACAAAAGCAGAAACAAAAGATATACTCTATGTTCTGGCTGAAGAAACAGAAAAACTGCTGTCTAGTATGACACTCGTGAAATGCCAGTTTGTACTCAGTGCTGTAAGAAGCTTTGTGCTAAGTGTCTTGAAAATTAATTTTTTTTTTGTTTCAAATATGCAGTGTGTTTACAAATAAAAAGTTAGAACAGCCATGTTGGAACTTAGGGCGCTGGGCAACAAAGGAACCTGCTCACCTCCCTGGTAGGCAGTCATGGCTCTAGCAAGCCTCAGGTGACCCAGGGAGAGAACCAGGCAGCCGGTGTCTCCTGAGATCTGTACCATGTTGGAACTTAGGGTGCTGGGAAACTAAGCAACCAGCTTGCTGCCCTGGTAATCGGCTGTGAGCCTACCGGCGTGTGGACTAAGAATCAAACATCCCATCCTCCCCTCTCTCACCCCCCCTGCCAGCTGTTAGCAAATGGGAGCCAGAGGTCTGAGCATCTCTTGGGAGTTTGACTGTATGCAATATAGCAAATATGGGGGATCTCCTTTTACCATCTCTTTAAAGGCAAATATTGTTATCACTATTTTGCTTTGTTCTGATTAATTGTATTGCTATAGGTTTTATGATGTTCTGTATTTGGTTTGATTTTGCTATACTTGATTGAAAGGACAACTATTGTGAAGATAATGAGATACACTATGGTACCTATTACCATTATCCCGGTGTCTTGCTGTGAAGTTCTGTACCAATTTCACTGAATTGTCTTGATTGGCTTTGTTCCATCTTGTTCTGTTGTATTTTACTTCCTTCAAAAAAAAAAAAAGTTAGCACAGACATTTTTTGCTTTCATGAAAGAAGTTAAATTTATGGGTCCTGAGGACCCATGTGTAGTATGTAGGGAACTAGAATGCGTTGGTAGTAGCTTCAGGTTAAGCAAAGAATGTGACATACAACCTAAAATCTCTAGGCTTCCAGAAGCTTGGGAGATCCTGAACACGGGGAGTCTGAGCTCACTCTGTCACCTGTGTCCTTTGGGCCTGGCCCAGTGTCCAGTGGACAGTGCCAAGCTGCCACCACAGGACTGGGACTTAGCTGAGGCCTATCTCACTGCATCCTCAAAAAGGTGCATGGCCTGCCTAGGCCTGAGCCTTCAGAGCCAAATGTGTTTGTCTGCCCATCTCTAAATCTATTTGCGTGTATGCGTGTGTGTGTGTCTGTGTTAGAGTGGAACCCGGGACTCTCACAGTAAGCAATACCCCAACCCCCTCCCCTTTCTTTCAGTTTTAATTTTGAGACAAGCTCTTCTTAAGTAGCTCAGGTTGGGCTCAAATTTGTGATCCTTTTGTCTCAGCTTCCTGAGTGGCCCCATCTCTCCAGTCTTAACCAGTCACCCCTGCCTGAGGGCTAACATCTTGCCTGACCTTTTCTTCTCACCCCTTACCTTGTCAGGCACACTGCCTTTGCCGTTTGCTCCTCATCTTCAGAGCAACACAGGCAGGAAGCCTCACTGGCCACCACCCTTCCCTTGCCCAGTGGGTCCTCTGTCAGGTGGGAAGACCAGGAGATGGCCTTTCTGATCGCCAGTGCTCAAGGCTGATTACTGTCTGGCTATGTCATGTTTTCTGGGAAATAGGGTAGATAGATGAATAGATAGATGACAGATGGTTAGACAGACAGACAGACAGATAGATGGCACATAGGTAGGTAGATAGGCACAGTGAGATGATGGATGGATAGATACATAGCTAGGTTGATGCATAAGCTCCATAAACAATTGATACACACACACACACACACACACACACACACACAATTTCTCTTTCTCTAGAGAGCCCTACATAGCACAGGGACTAATCAACCAGTAATTTCCCAGGCTTGACACCAGCAGTGAGAACCACAGAGTGGCGGCATGAGGGAGGTGTTTCCTCAGGGCTAAACTAGCAGGATCTCAAGAGGTCCAGGAATTTCATAAAAACCCGCAGAGTCTAGAAGTAGCCCAGCAATCTGTCAGTCTGTATTTGTTTTTTGAGTTTTTTGTTTGTTGGTTGGTTGGTTGGTTGGTTAGTTGGTTTTATCCTTAGGGGTTTGTTGTTTTGTTTTGTTTTGTTTTGTTTTGTTTTGTTTTGTTTTGTTTTGTTTTGTTTTGTTTGATCCTGGGGATTAAACCCAGGACCTCACACTGAGCCACAGCTTCAGGCCACCTTTATTTTTTATTTCCCAGGAAGGGTCTTGTTAAGTCAATAAATTGCTCTGGCTGGGCTCAAACTCCTTACCTCTGGCCTCCACCTCGTAGAGTGCTGAGATTGTAGGGCTGTGCCATCATCCTGGGCTTCAGTCTGACAGTTTTAGAACTTCTCACATTTTCCTTCAGGCAAAGATTGCTTTCTGCTCTTTCCCCCAGTAATTTGGTCTGAAGTCTTACAGTTTAGACTCAACTCTCAACAAAGAGAAAATGCTGAGCTCTAGTGGTTTCCAGTCTAGATGATGCCCAGACCATAGTCCAGAGACGAGGGGAGAGAACAGTGCTCCTGTTCTGGGAGAACAGCCAAAATGGCTCCTTTTGAGGTGAGCCTTATACTCAAACGCTCTGCTGTCATCTGTCCTTAGATGTGCAGGATTTCCTGTGTGTGGCTTCAGCGGCTGAAAGCTCAGTCCTTGTAATTAGTCCACCCCTTTATGAGTCCAGGAAAAGGGCCGCCTTTGTGGTCAAGAGAACAATGTTCAGACAGAGCCCAGAGTCTCCCAGCGACTCCGGCAGAAGCTAAGAAGAGCTGCTGCCTCCTCTGGCTCCCAAACCTTTTTTCCCGAAGCCGGTAGAAACTTGTCCAAGACTCAAAGCAAAGTGCCACAAGCAAAATTTCTCCCTTCCTGAAAAGTCAACTCAACTTCCTTAATCTTACAAATCATCTTAAGAGAATGACCTATGCTCATTCTAAACAAGAGCTTTCTGTAGCTTTCCGCTTTGGGATTTGGGATCCTGGTCATAGTATCTCCCAGGACATTGCCCTCGGAGGTCAACACACCTTGTCCTCAGCAGACTGGCCCAGGTGTTGACTTTCACATTTCTTCCAATAAAAGATACCATGTGTCATGTAGATCAGGAACTGGTGATTCAGACAGCTGTGTTTTAAACACATTTGAATTGCCTAGCTTGAGATATCCTGTATCTACAACCCATAACTCGGTGGGTACAGTTGTTAGCCATAGTTCAGCAAAATTTGGTCCAAACCAATGAACAGGTATCCTGGCTTTGGAGATAGATGCAAAAGATGCATTTCAAATAACTTTTAGGTAACAGCAGCATAATCAGTATCATTCAGAAATGGTGAGTCTACTTGTATTAGTTACCCTTCCTGCTGCTGGGGCAAAATGCCTGACATCAACAACTGTAAGGAGAGGTTTATTTGGCTCATGGTTTCAGAGGGGTCAGCCAGGGATCAGTGGGCTCCAGGCAGAAATAGTATGGTGGAAGGGCCAGATGGAGGACAGCTGCCCAGCCCAGGGCAGCCAGAAAGCAGAGCAAGCAGGAAAAGCCAGCTGGGGACAGCCTCAAAAGGCGAGCCTCCAGGGTCCCACCTCCTACCATGGAAACCGGCCTCCCAGCAGCGCGCTCAGCCATCACAGCAAAGAGTAACATCTGAAAACAACTTATGTCTTACAAGTACTTTTACATCCATTGTTTCATTTGATCTTCCCATCTGTCCCGTAAGTAGCAGTACTAATTCCACCTTAAAGATCAGGATATGGGAACGCTAGGAGATGAAATCCCCAAGCCTAAACTCAGTAAATGGTAGGACATGGGAGACAAAGTGGTAAAAATGTTTTTAGAAGTTTCCAGCCAGTAACTGGAAGAGCTGAGATTTGAACATGGAATTTCTGAGTGCCTAAGCCTGATTTTTGTCTTTAGTACACCTAGAAGTAACTTTACATGTTGCAGTGACATGAACAGAGGCCCTCAGTGTCATGTCTGTGTAGAATAAATTCAGAGAATTGCTACAACCAGCAAAATAACCCTTGATTTGCCTGACAGCTCTAGGAAAGACCTAGAAGGAATCTTAGAGACCATTCCTGACCTAATAGTTTTGGATCAGCAGTCTCCTGTGCTCTCAGATTCAGGAGACTGGCCCAGTAAGCTGGAGAGCTGTCGGGGTGGGGAACTCAGGAATCCTGTTCTTACTCCAAGCATAGTACCATTGGCCTCTTCCTTTTGCCAGTGAGATACACACCTACAGAATCTTAACTGCATCCTTGGACTCTTGGCTCCAGATTCAATGGTCTTCTCTGTCAGGTGCATTTCATCCTATAATTCAGATAGAGGGAGGGTCACGTGTTGGATGGCTGGGTGACTAAGCCCAGATGTGTGCTATTTGAGAGAATGACGAGGGACAGGAAGTCACTGTCTCTGTGAGGGCAAATTTCCATCCATGCTGCAAGACCAGTGTCTTCAGAGGACTTGGTACTCTTCCTGACAATCACAATTTGTGTCCCGGACCTCAGATAGGTAGTTCAGAGATCCAGGGACACTGCCCCAACCTGTTCCACATTCCACACCCCCACTGCTCATGGCACTTCCTGGCATCTAGCTGTGATCGTGTACCTCCTATACCAACCCAGAAGTGGCCCTCTGAGCTGTAAGATCTTCCAAACTCCCAGCGTGGTGATCCAGGCTCTTCACACTGAGGCCCCAGTCCTCCAGCCCAGCTTCACGGCCCTCAGTCTCCTGCACCACCTCACCAGCCCACTCCCAGCTCGGCACTAACCCATGCTGTACCTGCAGCGTGTTCAGCCCCGCCTCCTGTCTCCCTGGGGAATTCAGGCTGAGCGTCTCAGATCATTAGCTAATCCTTACATGAAATTCTCCAAAACTCTCTCAGCAGCTTAAAATAGTCTGTCCCTCAAAACTTCCACTGCAGCCTTTGTATTTTGGCAACATCACCGTAGTACGTATGTACGGTGTGTCTCCCATCCCACTGAGCTGCGGACAAGGAATTTTATCTTTGCATTTTTACATTTTGCTATGGTTCCAATTTGGCCACCCCTGCTCCCCTCCCCTCCGCCATCCCACCAACCTCAACTCATGCTTAGCTTTAATTCCTCCTAACAGAATGATTTTGAGGTAGGAGGGCTTCTATTAGGCATTTGGGGCATGAAGAATCCACCCTAGTAGACAGATTCATATTTGTCTTGAGAAGTGGGTTAGTTCCTTCAAGACTGACTAGGGCTCGGCTCGGGGACTGAATTGGTTGCCATGGCAGCACGTTGTGGTAAAGCAATGGCTGCTTCCGCAGGCTGCCGTCTCCCTCCCACCCCCCTCAGCGTGCGATCCCTGTAGGCCCCACACTTCTGCCATACGGTTCCTCTGCCATGGTGCTGGCACTGTGCTCTTCGACTTCCAGAACGGTGAGCTAAATGGAACTCTTTTTTTTTTTTTATTTTAAAGAGAATAAAATCAAATCAAATAAATCAGAATAAAGCCAATCAAAACAGTGGAAGTGATACAGGACTTCAAAACAGGATAATAGGAAATCAACAATTGTTACCATAATGCCTCTTGGTCTCTTCAAAATTACTGCGCATACCAATAAAATCAAACAGAACAGAATAAAACAAAATAAAATGGAAGAAAAAAAACAGTAACAATATTGGATTTCAAAAACAAGACAAAAGGAAATCCTCCATAGTTGCTATATGCTACATTGTTATCCTCTTAATAGATGCTCAGACTACCAGCCTTCTGCCTGCAAGTCGATCAAACAATAGAAGCATTAAGTTGTTTTTGTACTTCCAGTTGGCTCATGTAAGGGCACGTTTCTCCCCTCAGGTACTGCGTGGCTTCAGCTGTTTCACAGGAAAGGTGAATTAGCGTGTTTCTCCTCCTGGGCCCTCATGGCTTGCACCAGTTCATGTGAAGGGCAAATTGGCTTCTTGTTACTCCACTGAGGCCCAGCATGGCTTCCACTGACTCACAGGAAGGGTGAATTAGCTTCTTCCCACTCCTCCTGGGCTTCCACTATGGCTCCCACTGACTCATGCGAAGGATGAATTGGCTTGTTTCTCTTTCCAGGCCCCACATGGCTTGCAACAGTTCATGGGAAGGGCAAATTGGCTTTTTTTTTTTGGTACCAGGGATTGAACTCACAACCTTGCACTTATGCCACTGAGCTAAATCCCTGGCCCCAAATTGGCTTCTTGTTCTTCTTGTTACTTCTCCTAGGCCCAGCAAGGCTTCTGCTGATTCACAAGCAGGGTAAATTGGCTTGTTTCTCCTCCTGCACCCCACATGGCTTGCACTGGCTCATGGGAAAGGTGAATGAGCTTCTTGTTACTTCTCCCAGACCCAACATGGCTTCCATCTAGACCTGTTTTCTTCATAGTGCCCAGTCTCAGGCATTTTGCTATGGCAGTGAAAAATGGATCAAGATACATGTCTAACCTAGAACAGTGTTTGTAAAATTATGCACTTTTTGAATGAAGGAAGGAATGACTTTCAATTTCCTTATACCCTGTGGTTCTTCACAAAAAGGACAGATCTGCTCTTCTGGCCTAGGCATCCCTCTTGTCAGCCTCTGTCTACCTCCCAATCCTCATGTGCTGCTCTCTGCCTTGCTGGCTCTCTCCTCTCT